>JAASFJ010000270.1:0-29490 GCA_023333755.1 Globisporangium uncinulatum
CCCCCCCCCCCCCATATTCTGCTCTCATCCCTTCTCGGTCGTCTGGCTAGACATCGACTGTGCCAACTTGGGCAGCCGCCACGCGGAAGGCAACCGCTTCGCCGAGTAAAAGAGCGACATCAACGATCCATAGACAACAGCACTCCAGGAGGCTTCCAACGTCAGCGCTGCTACGAAAGCTCTGCAACAACAAGATGCAGCTGATGAGGGGGAGCAGGGTGTGGGACTGCGCGTGGGTTGTGGTGACTGTCCGTGAAGACGAAAATTCCGAACCAATGTCACGAGTTGCGAATGGCTCCATGTCGTGGGATTTTGTCAAATGAACACAATCCAAATACTGAACTAGATACTTTCATTCACTCTTGAACCTACTGGCACAGCACAAAAAAACACGATGCTAATTTTAGACGTGTTGCGTGTAGAATCGATACACACATGATAAATTTCTGATCGGTTATCTTCCCGGTATCATGTAAATTAAATTTGAGGAAGCTGAAGTCCAATGTGGTGAAAAATGAAGTGCAAAGCGAGGTTTCGTCAAGCAAAAAGGAGCATAGAGGCGGTCGCCAAAGGAACCGGTCACCAGTTAGTCCTCTCAGACCCATACTAAATATTCTCAAGCTTTCTGGCAGATATGACGAAATCTCTAGCATGCAGCTGGTACCGCATAACTCCCTCCCATTTGATATTGTTAATATACGCATTATGTATCACATTGACTCTTCGCAATACTGTTACAGTGAAGAATTTCCATAGGTCAAAAATAGGAGGAGTCAAATTCAAAGTTTTTGATATTTTAACAAATAAGAAATCACAAAAATGGTGGCTTCACTCGAAAATACGATAGAGGTCAGTTCTCGGATGTTGACGAGGTTTTTTCAGGAGTAATAGATTTGGGGAAAACCAACAAAACCACAGGCTACGAAGAGATAGCGCTGCAGCCGCAACAAGACCTCTATATCACCTAGGTGGCGGCTTCGCTGTGCCTTCATATTATGCAATCGCACCAGAGCTACACGTTCAAAGCTGCCGAGTGAACCGTGTATCGAGCACTCACCGACATCTCCAGTTTTTGGCTAAGCCGAAAGGTTTGAAAGCCATCTTTTCTGATTTGACCATTTGAAATCAAACGCCTCTCCAGGCGTTTGACTTTCTGGAATAAGAAATCATACAGCCTTGCAAAAAATCAAATATGAAATCGAGTGGTATCAACAACAAATAATATGAAGGTGAATTTGACTCCCCCAACCATGATACCAATGATCCACACCGTCACCTTTCCAAACAATTTTGAGTTCAGTCCAGTATCCGACCTTTTCCGGATATATACTGACAAACAGTATACTGACCATACAAAATACCATCAGATGGTTGAAAAAGCGTCCCACGCCCATCCGCACCTTCACGCTCGGGTGAAAGAAATATCATGTTCTGGACTTTGTTGCGTTCTCCGTTCATTAAACCTTGGTCACTTGGTCCACCTACGCAGGCTTGCTGGGTGATGCTCGTTACAATTCGCTTGGCAGCTCAGCAAGTCTGCATTGGCTACGCTTCCTCGGTTTCTCCACTACTATTTATCCAGTCATATTTTATGTACGAATCAATGTACATAACGTGGCAGAGGTCGGAACCTGCAAGGTATTCCGTAATCCGGATATAAAACAAATATACTGATCAAATCTGATTTCTCAAATTTACTTCGTGGTCGAAATGGTTAGCATATTCTTCCATTAATTTTTTTTAACTTTGTCTCTTTTACATATGGTAAAAGGAGACAAAGATTATATACGATGGTTCTGTGCGACCTTAGAAAGCCCACTTGAGCTAAGTGTCGGTGCCAAGTCGAGACTTGAGACTTCCACGATAATCCCCAAAAACGTAGGTTTTGAACGCCTCATTTCGTGCTCGGATGAGAAGGAGATGCCGCGCGGATATTTCATACATATATGATTACAGCTCGAAACGAGCCATTCTAGTACAACTGTGGGTCCATTTGAAATAGGTGTTACCCTTTTTGCGAAACAGAAAGCCTAGGGAACTGCTATAAACCAGGCTTGCCGACTGTGCTTGCCATTGTCTATTACAGACGAAATCGGATAGGATGGCCCATCGGTTGATTCGAGGCCTGATAGTTAGGTGTGCAAGGAATCCAAGGCGTTTGTATTTCAAAAACTGAATAGATACACTCAGGGATTCGCGACTGGAAGCTTTGGCAAAGCTGCTCTGAACCAGAGTTGGCAAAAGCTCCTCCCACGCCCTCAAAAATAAGCTTAATCATGACCATGCGTATCTATCTGGCAGTGAGGTAGCTCTCAGCATCTTCTACCATCCACATTGCACGCAACTTACGCTTCAGTGGGCACTTCACGCCCACGTCAAGAGATTTCGTCAGTGAGGTTGAGTTTGGCAGAAGTGGGCACAGCTGAGAGAACAGCCCGTCGTTCACAATGTCCGCAAACTCACCGGACACGTGGTAGTCAAGACTGTCCACAACAAGCGTGGACAGCCCCTCAATCTCTGCGGCGACGGCTTAGCGGAGGTACTCGTTCCACGCCCGCACGCTCATCCGTGCGTTCTTCTGCGTCGTGTAGAAATTATCTAGCGGGTGCGTGTGTCAAATGAGTGTTCGTCAGTAGGATGCACGAGCTGCCGGTGCAAGTACGCTCCCTTCGTATCGAACACACACCTATCGGATACAGCGGGAGATCTTTGATGTGGGCGCTGCCTGCTGCGGCCCCTTCACGATGTACAAAAGGGTGAGCTTTAGACATGCAACCCTTATGCAAAAATCAAGTCAAAAGCAGCAAATGGCACACAAACTTAAATTCACGCCATATACCGTCCGCACTGATTACCACCACAGCTGATAAGTGTGCTGTGCACTTGGTCAAGTTAGCAACGTGACATGGCTCGCCGTGCAGCCCGAGCATCTTCGACAGCGGCATGACGACCTGAATGCAGGGCTCGTCGACTTTGATGACGTTGGTGAGGTGTGTAGATTAAAATAAAGACCTGAATTTCCGGATGTAGCTGTCTCGAATTTGCGAAAGCTCTACACTCACTCCTTGATACTCAATTGGATCCTGGGCTCCAAGTTACCCCAGAGACGCTGCGTTCAGTGGGTTTCGCACGCAGGGATACCAAAAAATTAGGAGAAAATACAAAAATGGCAAAAGTGCGCAGGTGCTCTCACGTGGCCAAGCGTAATTGTTGGCTGGGCGAAGCCTTGGCGCTTTGTGAACCAACCTTCTCTATAGCAGCAAACGCGTGGAGTGGGCATACGCCTTGGTCTTCTTTGTATCCATGCACTGTTGAAGCCATTTTTGTAGTTCTGCTGTATGAACTGCACCATTGCTTGCGTTGACAGAATCTGTGGCAAAACAATCCTCGACTGTCAGCGCGTGTAAATTCACAACTCGATCAACAGCAGACTAATATGCGAACACACCTTTTCGCCACCTCGCATGTCCTCCGCCTACATCAAGAGGTGTTCGCGGAACGGAATTGCGCACATCCTCTTTTTCTTCATCCATATCGCGCGCTCTAGATCAGCAAACGCTGCGATGGCAGGCGCAGCGGTAACCCCGTTTCGCATGGTACGTCGCGGAACGTCAAGATCACGAGACGCCTTGTGTTGAGTGCGCGTGTGTATGGCCGCGATTGCGTCTCGCCTGGTCTTGAGAATGTAGCTGTGTCGCTTGGCCACCATTTTGCGAGATGAGAAGTACTGTCGAGCGAGCGTGGATCCAATGCTTCGCTTGTCGGGCGGGAATTTGAGATTTTTGGTGGGAACATTAAATCTAGAATGAACCACTTCTAGTGCTGTGATTGGCGTTTTTTGTCTGACGGATGTGGGCCAATTATTTTGGTTGGGTCCTGGTTGAATTTATTTGCATTCAAAACCATATACCAACCAACTCATTTAAGGTTTTTGAGTCAACCATCGGTTAGGCATTTTTTATTTAGTATAGTCACACAAAATCTAGAAGTTTACACTGAGTGCAACCGCAATGAAGCTCGCAAACAATAATCTCATTTTGCCAAAGTCTTTTTACCGTTTCGTCTGACCAGAATACCTGCCGAAGGCGCTCCTTCACGCTTCTTCTATATTTGAGCTTCGTAACTCGTGAATGACAACTTGCCGGTTCCGTTGTGATTGTCTACGAGCTGCCAGTCGCGAGATATCTGAACGCATCTAGCAGCCGTTGACGAGCAGAGAGCGAGTGCTTCATGTGCGCGCGGTATAAGCGGCTCTTAACCTCCGCAGCGTCCATCACTGTCATCGATGCTCGGACACGCTGTATCTGCTCTGGTTGCGCGTATTTCTTCCTAAACTCCATGTACAAAGTCGCTTTCACCAAATTGTGCTTCAAGTTTGTCTAATGTAGTACTCCCTCCGTTTTTTAAAGATTGGGGCATTGATCGTATAAAATTAGTCTTGCGCAGAGTATGTAATCTAATTGCAAAACGACTGAATAAAAGAAGTGCGTGCTCTTCCGCTATTGGCCAATACGTATCATTGTTCACAGCTCTCAAAATTTACTGAGTGAGTGATGTGCAAAGCCTCTCACTCCACAGCTACTCGCACTTCGCAACCCGCTGTATTACACAACACAACGAGAGACACCGCGACACAGATGATGAGAAAATTAAGTTACAACTCAAGGCGAAGCATCGTCAACGACACTTTACAGGTCAGTATTGATGATGTAGTGCCTCGTGGCACATTCGTG
This sequence comes from Globisporangium uncinulatum, assembly GCA_023333755.1. Taxonomy (NCBI): domain Eukaryota; phylum Oomycota; class Peronosporomycetes; order Pythiales; family Pythiaceae; genus Globisporangium; species Globisporangium uncinulatum. The sequence goes on from JAASFJ010000270.1 coordinate 4,734, forward strand.
CAACTCGGAGTCGCTTATGGTGTGCACTGTCACACGTTAGAGCGAGTGTGGGTCACTTCTCGGTGTCTGTCACAGCTGGTGATACGGCAGGCGAAATCAGCAGTCACATTGCAGGCAACTCAGGCATGAATCGACTCGACACGGCGATACTGCAAGTGAAACTGGTCGCTTTACCAGCGCAGCACCGCACCCGAATCAGGTCGATCGCTTTAGCGATCGGCGTGTAGACAAATGTGGTGCAGCGCCTCATCACCGACGGTGATCTGTAACGTCGCACGACGAACGTCAAACCCGCTCTGTCAGCGCAGAACAACCTGCGACATGTGGCGCACGCTCTCTCCTCTGTGACCCCAAAAATAGCGACGGTGAGCAAAAGCGACGGCCATCAGCTCAGCCCAAAGTTCGACATGGTTCACGGTAACGAGAAGTGGTCTTAGCACGACTCGCGTACACTGTCCTACCTTCTTCTACCTGGAGAAGAATCGCCAGTGCGCACGCTGCGTAGTGCGCAGCACATCGAGTAGACAAGGTTTTCTGCGCCGTTGCCCGACGAAGGTACTCCCATTCTTGATTGTGTCAATAAATATTTGCCTCTGTGACATTATCAAATGTCTGACAGAATACTTTACGAATGCCAATATATTCGATTCGCACCGAAAAACTGATTTTGACGGTATAATCGGTATTTGGCCTTTTACGGAAGAGTGCGAGACGCAGCGGACGAGCCAGAACAGAACGCGTGGGATGTAGACGATGAAGAACAGCAGCGGCGTAACGCGCGAGGTCTACAACGCATTCCTGCTGGGCAAGGTGTTTCCGGCGATCAAGTGCAAGTGGGCGGTGCGTGGCCGTGGACGGCCAATATGTGTACTAGGGGACAACGCCACTCCACCCAAACTCGAAGACGATCCCGACACACTTGCGGGTGGTAGTAGCGACTGCTGGTGCATTCGCCTTGCTTCGCAACCTCCCAACTCCCCCCGACTTCAACGTGTTATACTTCGGCAACATATTTGGTGTCACTCCAAGCACTTCAGCTGCAGACGATTAGTAAAACTACTGGCAGTCTGGTTGAAGCTGTAGAGCAGTTGTTTAGAGCATTAGAGATCGAAAGGCTCGACAAAGTATTCATCACTCTACAACACGTTATGGAGTGCTGTCAACGTTGCGGCGGTGGCAACGACTACAAGCTCACTTACATGGGGAAGCAGCACCTGCGCGCGGAAGGAAAGTTGCTGGCGTTCATATTGTGCGATTCACAAGTGTACCAACATGCTTGTCATTTGGCAGACTTGCAAAATTAAACCCTGTCGAAAATGGAACGTCCTAATCATTTTGATAAACCACAATTCCGCTGTGTCCCAATCATTTTGAGTCGGAGAAAGTACTACTAATGTCGTCCAATAAATGTATGATGGTCTGAGATTCGTGGAGAACATCAACATCAGATCTAGGTTAGCGTGCATGAATTAGTAAAAAAAGAGCTCAGCTCTTTAGCAAGGCACAAATTTATTATCACATTTATCTTTGGCATGACACCAAATAATTATCCTCTTCGTCAGTGCTAATTCTGCGTTCCGTTTAATTTCGATTATGAACGCTCGGATTTTTGTCTCGCATTCGTTAGATAAATTATTCTCATTTTTTAATAAAATCGTTGTAGATGTATGATTGGCTAAAATGAGGATTTTAGTTTAGCACGTTTCTATATAAGATAACTTTTGTCACGAACCAACCGGAGTAGAAAGGGTTTGAACAATGCACTAACATGAGTCATCGTTAGGTAAATTGTGCTCATTCAAAGTATGTCCTTTTTGTGACAAGAAGTGATATACTCTGACCAGAATGAGCCAGATAAGGGCGAGGGGGCGTGTTACGTTACCTTCGCGAACACACCATGGTGAGAATAGAGCTGAGAATTAATGTCTTGCATCCACGCTCTACGGACGTGTGCTTCATTAACACAGCATATTTTTCACGGCGGTATGGCTGTCAGCGTCTAAATGCTCATATAGTTATGGGGTCGAGTCGTTAAGATGTGCTTTCTGTGTACTTCTGCGACGGCGCTCACACGGGGTGCAAGTACACCAGTATTTGCTTGGCTATGACAGGGAAAGACGGCGCTGGTTCGAACGTGCTTTTGGCTTCGGTATTCTTAGTGAAAGCGACGAGAGATGGCTTTACGTGGTTTTCAGTGAGCTGTTCCCGGGCGGGGTAGAGGCTTGAGAAGGTTAGTTATTTCTCCGATCGTAAGCATCAGCGCAATGCTTACTATCATCTCTAAATGCAAGGGATCTCCAAACTCGTCAAGTTTTGCAATCTCCATCTTCTCTTCAAAACTGTCAATGGTTATTCCTCAGTATATCCAAATCTACAAAACGAAGGTAGTCTCGCCTACCGGCTACACGTCACTCGGGCCATCCCTGAGTACAAGACGACAATCTTTGCCATCCAACGCGCAAATCCCAATCTCATACACTGTGGTAGCCGCGAGAGCAGATAGTTTCAAAGCACCTACATTGACCCACCTGACGTCCTATAACAATGTATGGAAAATGCGCACGCACCACTGCCCAAACTACGTGAAAAATCACATAAATCTGGGACATTTCAAGGTGCGCACCCTAGCCGGTGATCGGAGTTCGGACGACAAGTGCCAACGATCTACGGCCGTGTGGAGCCAAGGTTTACAGAGTCCCGCAGGCGCCGGAAGGGTATATTCGCCGGGCAGCTGCTCGCCCCGAAGGAAAACGTTGGCTGGTATCAGTCTGAATCTATATACATATTTTGACAGGTTGGGTTTTGTCCGTCCCTACACGGGCCGGTAAAATAGATTTTTGTAATATGAATAGTTTTTAAAGACGGCGCAGAAACGCGCACCTAAGCGTACACATTGGACACAAAAATGTTGATTTGCTATGCTTACTTCTTTTCAAAAGGAAATCTCTATCTATAAAATAGATAGATCCAGATAGTGATGGGATAAAGGATGTTGAAAGAAAGGGAGGAACAGATAATGGGAGAAAGTGAGGAAGAAGAGGGCGGGAGAATGGGAGGTTGGGGGGTGTAGTTCAGGACCAAGGACCAAGGAGATTGAAGGCTTGAGGACAGGAGGAAGGGAGGACAGGGGGGAAAGGTGTAATGTACGATGATCGACTCCCCGGGGCGAGCCCTCAGGTACATCCCTTCTATCGAAAGGAGCGGCAATGACGGCACGAGCCTCAATCGCCTATGGTCACGAAGGATCTCTTCCACTCGCAATGACAGTGAATAAGCACCCAAGAATTTTAAGGTGGTGGATGGCGATATCATGTTCCGCGGCGACAGGTGCACGCGGTGTTGTGCAAGATTGGTGGTTCGCGAACATCTCATGATTCCCTAAAGACACACACTCACGGTGAAAGTCCAAGAGGGTGTCGAGTCCGGCAGTCGCGATCGTATAGGGGATTTGACTGCCACGTCTTCACTACCTGACTCTGCTAGTTTGGAATGATGACGTCTGGATATGGTGAGCCTGTTTCATCCATCGTACCTACTCGCGCCATAGCGACAGTGCTGGATGTTAATTATTTCGGAATTTTAATTGACTCCGGCATGGCGACGAAGCGCTCAGGGTTTTCACTATTGCGGTGCTAAAGCCACAAATAGGGCACCACAAAGCGCAAACAGTGCGTGATAATGGTTCTCAATCGTGGGGACAACCAAGACTGAATTGGCGGTAGATGCCAGCCTCTTGGAAGCGACAATATGGAGGACAACAGTGAGGGTTTCTTCGATGACGAGGTTATCAATACCATGTTGATGCCGTGGTCAATGTATCGCAGCAAACAGAGTAAAAGTGAATAGCACAATGCTCCCCGATCCAGCTGTCGAGTTGGTTATTTCGACTATGCGACCAGAAACAATGTGCGTAAAATATGCTCCTCGCTGTTCGTGACGAATTGAGGATGTAGACGCACGATTAGATTTATGTAGCGCGTCTTTATTTGACGATGACTCTAGCTCTCGTGTACACCAGTGACAGATGCTGACGTCCTTAGTAATGGTTCTCGATAATGCACAGACTCAATGGCTTCATGTGTATCATGGCGCAGTCGGCTTTGAAATATACAGCAACTTGTCAAGTGGTGAGTTGGCCGTGTCGCTGGATTGAGTAATGACTGTATATATTACAAGAACTGCGGTGCTGCCGGCCACCACGACACCGATCACCAAGGCGCCGACCATCACGATACCGACCGTCGCGATGACCTCGACCACCACAACGTCGACCACCCATGACGACGCAACAGTGGGCGGGACAGTGAAGCCGAGCGGGTCTTCAAAGCCTAGCGCGCAGACTGCACCAAGAAGGTCTGTGAGTACACGCAGATGCCCAATGTCGGCTTGCCGAGTCCTGTCGTCAAGCGCAAGATGCATATGGAGGGCGTAGACCCGTCGTCCCTCAACGGCCTGCTGATCAAGCAAGCCGAAGTGTACATGCAACCCCAGCAGATCCGACATCACTGCCGTCCTGGGGGCGCGGTAGGGTTGTATGATCGAGGAGACATGCGATGAAGATTGTTGACGACACTGGAATTCATGTGTGCGGTCGAGCGAACGCTGGTGAGTTGCCTCGGGTAATATCAGGTCCACGTATATGTGCGATCCACGAGCGAATACGACTTGGGAAATTCAATAGTGGCGCAGTGATACCTACTACGCTGATGTCTCCTACATCATCGTGTTTATCATTTCCTTGGATTATTGTTCGCGATCTTGAGCGCGTCAGACAGCGTGTAAAGTGGCATGATCTTGTATGTTACTGCTTCTAAGCTGCTGTGATATCGTGTACGACATGGATTGTGTAGTTTCATATAATTGGTTCATACGGGATAAGCTGTTCGAAGACGCTGAACATCGACACTACTGGCGCGGCTGTGTGGACGATCTTGATCACGTTGGATTCGCACCTGCTGGCTCGATGGGCGTCATCTCCCTATCAGTGGTAGTTACTCCGCTGCCGTTGTGACTTGTGCGTGCGAGCTACCTCGATCTTGACTGACGGGCCGCCTTGATTCAGTCAACGCATGTGTCTGGGCAACCTTATTCTTTGAAAAGGCTCATCGGCGACTTGGAATCGCGGTGGCGACGCGTGCACCGTTAATGCATTGCGCACACGAGCGCGTTGGCCAGGGCGAGTGGCCAAAGAGGGGTACCAAAACAGCGACGGTCGGTGCGGTTGGCATTTTCGTTTTGCAGAGTATTTTGTATTTGAGGCTTCCTTAGCGAAGGAATCGGTGTAACACATCTTAGAATATTCTATGAAATTTTACCAGAGTTATTCCGAGATCTGACACGGTTGATCACTTCTGAAACAAGTTCAAATTTTGATCGTTCGGGTAACTTTCACGCGATCTTGTCGCGATATGTTAATGATTTTTTTTTAAATATCTAAAACTAAAAATAATTCCATGTCGCCTGGAGAGGTTTACGTTTGGCTTCGAAAGACATCTATAAGAATTAGTTTCGAACGGGTAACATTCATGCCACATTCATAAATTCACATGGTAGTCGGTTTAAGTGTTACGTTTTTGGAAATTTTGTTGCTCGTTCAGGGGTGGGACGCTATTCTCTGCCTTGTATAGAAATGTATGTGCTCGGCAGGCTTCCTGATATATCCCGTTTAAATTTCCGACTGCCCTTCTATCTGTACATGTCTATGAATAGTGTGATGTCTACTTTCACCGAAACATATAAAAACTTGACGGCTCTTTTGTATCATTACCTCCATGTAAAATTTTTGGCGGCGTCACCGGCCGTACCACAGGAACACAGGTGTGGTTTTGATTTGGTAATACAGGCGTCTATCATCAAGGTCTACATCAAGCTAATACACACCTCAAAGGTCAAATTCCTGAGCTTCACTGGGCTTAGCACGGCTCTGAGAATAATGAATGCCATCACCTATGGGATGAACGGTTTAATTTGTGTACTTGTACATTATCTTCTCCAATCACAGAACGTATTCAGCATTTGTTCAATCGCTAAAACGCCGCCCACTAATAATGACGCACGATTTTTGATAGAGTTAGATATGTCGTCAGATCTCATCACTGAGACGAATTGGGTCGGAATCATGTTGAAATATTTGTATGGATATTTTGACTCTCAATCACTTGCGTACCACTTCAATACCTTCGCTGTTTTCGCTGCGTCCTGGATCGCAATGCTTTTTAAGTGGCGAAAACACAGCGCGCACGAGCCACAGCCTCGAAAGCGTTTGACACGTTCATGAAAGCGTTGGGAGTAGATCATGTGTACGTGTTTAAGCGTTTTGCTCGTGATACGACTGTCCAAGTGTTTGTGTCTGTGATGGACAAGTTTTTTGGCAGGTACTTGATGTATAGAGTGCGCATGGGAGTCAAGCAACCCACCATAAATGCTACTTCCTCTATCTTTAAATGATTGGGACGTAACAGAATTGTGGTGTATGAGATGATTAGGACGTTTCATTTTCGGCCAGGTTTAATTTCGCAAATCTGAATAGTGCGGAAATATAAAGTATCGAAACGGTTAAGAATTTTCATTCTGACCAGAAATAATTTTGCAAGTCTGCTTAACAGATCACAGGAGCAAATAGTCAAAGATATAGTTGTTATTGGTCGTTATCGCATATAGCCCCATTTATATACAAGACATGTATGCAGAGGGAGGTCAAAGGAGTTATATCAATATATGGAGATACAAATTCTACGTTGCAGTCTTTTTCAAGAAAACTCACTCATTTTGGATATAGGTGACCTGCGTTGAGATTATTCGAGAACTTAATATTTTACTCGGTATTTGAGCAGTAACTCGATCTCACAGCATTCTAACGCCGATATATCGAAAATGCATTCAATTTCCGCAAAATTTTTGAACACCAATTCTTTAAGCTCGCTATGCGAAAAGCACACGCACGTCAGGCACGGAAGTGCATTGTCATTCGTCACACTCTCAAAATTTCATCGTCTTGTTTAAGTCGCGCTCACAACCAAGCAAGCCGCTTTTGCTCGTTCAGTCGCGTCAGTGTGACTCAATCCAAGCGACCCTGTTTGGCATTCACTCCTGTAAAAACAATCACAGTAGTATTTATTCAGACTAATTTCGAGCAGTCCGCACTTTGAGCCAATTCAACTGTACGAACTTGTCAAGGAAAACAAGACTGATTTTTATCTGAAACAACCCAGCTTTCTTTATTTTACTCGATCTTTCATTTTGAAAGTATTGGATTTCAAAAAATGTTACTAAGTTCGACAAAGCTCAGCAACGCCGGAAAATATTCTCAACGACGGAAGATATACTTTTGCAAGTGTTGTCTTTGGGAACCACATCATCCGTTTATTGTGACATTAAATATTTAATAATTAATCCTGTGTAGAGTACATCACATAAGCGTACACTGATTAGAAAAACAAGACCACGTACTCCTCCGCTATTCGTCAATACGTATCATTGCTCGCAGCTCTCATACTTGACTGAATTAACGGTGCGTAAAATCGCTCCCCCCATTGCCACCAACTGTTCGCAACCCGTTGCCATCTCACAACACACGTAGAGACTCCGCGACATATGCGATTGGAAACCTTAGTGGTAGCGCAAAGCGAGGATCAACAATGATACTCTACGGGCTAGTGTTGATGGCGTGGTGCACATGGCAAATCTGCACATGGCAAATCTGTGTGACTTGGAGATGCTTTTGGTGTGCACCGTGACTCAACAGAGCGGGTCTGGTTGTCCTATCTGAGCGTCTGTCATCGCTTTTGACCCAACTAGTGACTGCAAGGTCCCTCCCATGGGGAAGCAGCGTTTGCTCATGAAAGATACGTTGCCAGCGTTCATTGTGTGCGATTTGGAGCTGTTCGAGCAGGAACTTGACAATTTAGCAGACTAGCAAAACTATTCCTAGTCCAAAATGAAAATTCTTAACCGTTTCAATACTTTATATTTTTAAATTCCCAATCTTTTCGATACTTTATAAATGTATTTCAATAAAATATGGGGGAAGTATTAGTCAACGTCTCTGAAAGTCTGGAGCCATCCCTCAAATGCTGTTTTTATCGGTGTCTCGGCTTCCATGGAGATAGTGCTCAGTTGAAAAGCATGATCCAAGAGATCTGTAAACGGTGGGGTTTTGCTTACGAGTAATTGTCTTATCACTTTAGCGCTAGTTTTAGATTACTAGAATACAATGGTTTAGGTATACAAGCCTCGTTCCTGGGCTTCGCCCCAGGAAAATGTTTACCCGTTCCACTCATCTTTGTTCATTCTCCTGTACCCCTCCCTCGTTCTCCCTCGTTCTACTTCGCTCTAAAGACACGAACACACACCACAACACAGTCTTACTCACTCCCGATATTCTTCCTTGTGCGACTACATGTTTGCATCACTTTCAGTCGCTTTCTCCTCATTCACAGTCTTGCTCACTCCCGTCCTCAGTTCCTTCGCTCTCGCGTTGTCTTGTACTAATGATTTGCTTTTTGCATTATCTCTTGCAGCGCACAACACGTCCCTTTCCCCGTCCCCCTCTCTCTCTCCTCTCTCTATCTTCTCTCACTTCTCGCTCTCTCACACACACACACACTTGCTTCTCGATTTCTCTCTTCTCTCTCTCAGATCCTCTTCTCGGAAAGTCACACACGCTCAATTTTACAGAACCGAATTCCTTTTGTTCTTGCAGACAATGTGTTTTTGCAGACAGCAAGGCAACAACCAATCAGAGTCAAGTGTCCAGAATGTATCACAATCTGCCAGTTATCAATTGGAACGGGTACGCTCCCTTTTTCTATCTCTACCATTATTTAGTCCGAACCACGATTGATTGCACCCAGCCAAGCTCCCTTTCTATTTTCTCTAGATTTTTGGAACCCAACGGTTTACACATTAGTGCGTATTTATGAGGCGATCGCAAACCCAACTTTTCAAAATTGCAAAAATTGAGCGTTACCGTCCCTTGTTGGGACACACCGGACACAGCTAAAACTTATCAATGGATTACGCCAAAAAAGCATATTTCTGACAGAGCACAACAGCTAAAAATCATGCCATTTTTGTATAAAATTCGCGTTTAATACTGAGTATGATGGTGCTGAGTCAATAGTCTGAGTATACATTATTCTACACATACCGAGAGGGACTCGGCACTCTAATTTGGCACTAGAGGAATCAATTTTGGCACTCCCACCCTTTCTACCGCATCATGTGTTCGTAAGCGAAATCTATTTTACTGAAGATGAAGCTCTCTGAATTTAACTGAGAAATGTGATCTGTATTCAATGTTAATTCCAGTGAGGCATGTACACTTCCAAAAACAGCAGTATCTTTGTAAGAATTGGTCATGTTGAGGCCACTCAAATCATGCCTTTTGATCATTGAACTGATCTTCACAACTCGAGCTATGGTTCAAAAACACCGTTTCGGGGATGGCACCAGACTTTTTGAAGATGCTGTGTGTGTATTTGGACAGTAATGCTCGACAACGACTGAGCGGCACAGGACGAGATGTGCTATGTAGCTTGTGTTTTTGTCGGTGAATAAGTGATCGCGAGCTCCTACTGAGTCACTCGTGTGCCTACTTAGCTAATAAACGCGAGTTCCTACCTATTCGCTCCTGTGCCTACTGACCTACGTTTTTGCCTGCCAACGTTCCGCTCTGTCCCGAAATTTTGAGGAGCACACCAGTGGCATCTGCGATCTAGTTTTAGGTGCGAATACGAAGCAATAGTGGCATGCAGTACTCCCCTTTCCTATTTACGAGTCGTCCCCAACTCGACCTGACCGCCCGACTACTTCGAACTCGTGGAAGGAGACCCAATGTCGACTACCTGCCTGCTCGCCGCCGTACAGCTCCATGAGCCACTCAATCTCATGCCGGCCGACGCAATTGCGCACCTTGCGCCTTGCGACCTCGAAGAGGAAACCGCCATCCTGTGCCGTGTGCAGCACTGTCATTTGCTGTGTCAATGGCCGCAACGGTAGCGCCACTACGTCCTCGTCCAACTGCATCTCCGTGGATGCCTCCTCCGCTGCCGCGACTTCGTCGAGCAGACTCGCGTCCAGGTCTCGGACTTGCTCATCCGTAGCGATATCGGCGGCTTGGTATGGCAGCATCAGATAGGCGTGAACAATGGATTATTTGCATATGCCGAGCTGCTGGATCAGGAAGTTATCGTACCGGCGACTTTGAGTACCACCACCAATCCGCCCCAGACATGTCAAAAACAAGTGATCAGGCGTCCGCGGAGGGCCAGGTACATCCGTACTGACACCCCGATACCCACTCGGATTCCGTCGCGCACTCTTCGGTCTTATATGCGCCTGACACCGCTGTCCATGGACGATTGCTTCTCTCGCGCGGGAGTGAGACAAGATGAGTCGCTGTCGGAGATGACCGTGCCAAGATTGTAGGTCGTCGGCCGAGCCGACTCTGTTCGCTAGTAGCAAGTCGCTTGGAGAGTGAGATAGGCGTCTGTACATGAGCTCGTAGACCAAGCCTACTCCCCTGTGGACTGCAGAGTTGTAAGCATATGCAGCAGCAGGCAGCCATTCATCCCATTCTTCTTGGTTTTCGTTCACCATATTCACCAATATGTGCTTCCACATGTTGTTGTATCGCTCGACGAGCCCGACGAGGTTTGGCCGGTGCAGAACCGGAGTGGTCTGCTCCGCTTGTAGCGCCGCGACGAGACCCTCAATCACTCCCCCAATGGATTTTTCTACACTGTCTGATAGAAGCTCGCGAAATGGACTATGGCGGATGACGACTTGGTTGATCAGCACACTGGCGACAGCCATTACTGCTCGACCCGGAATCGCGACAGCTCGATGTACTTGAAATATTCGACGAAGGTGGCCACGTTCGTAATCCCCTTCCTAGCGCGATGGAGCGGACCGGCAGTGTCTATCACCTAACTGTCGCAAGGCCCCCCTCCCAACTCGCACACTGCGCAGAGGCGAGATGATCCGCTTTGGACGCACTTTTCTGCTCCTGCAATCTCGGCAGTTCGCAATTCAGGAAGCGACGGTATTTGCGCATACCGAGCTACCAGTAGCTTCTTCTCAGCCTCGCGAGGGTGTGTATTACGCGCCCGGCTCAGATGCTCCCATCCACTCCACGGTATGCCGTCGACCGTAAATCTTCAAACAACACGATGCGGCAACTGGACTGTGTGCGCGATTGATCATGCTGTCGACAACGCGTACCTGCCCCTACTCATACACTTCTGCCGCTACGAGATCTTGACACACATTTTTCTGCCTGTGAGGCGGTAATTGTTGCCTCGTCAAGCTGGTTTGTCACGCGCACCCCGCGATTGGGGAGCCAGAGAGCGCGTCCGCGACAACGATCTCGCACCCAGGGTGATAGCGCACCTCGAGGCCGAAATCTTCACGCACGGTCGCCCACCCGTGAAGTCGGTCCAGAGATCTCTGATAGTCACTAGTCAGCGAAGTACACTGTGACCCATCATCACCACGAAATGCAGGCCGTATAGGTAAAGACGAAACAGATGGTTGCCCAGCTGACCGATAGACACTCCAACTCCGTCGAGCTGTACTTAGCCAGGGCGTCGGTGTTGACCGAGCTGGCATACGCGACCGGCCTTGACCCTCCTTCGTATTCCTGGATGAGTGCCGTGTCCAGCACGATCTTATAAACCTCAATACAAATATTAAAGTCCTTGGAGAAGTCGGGGTACTACAACACCTCCTTGCCGACCAGCGCGCCTTCAATGGCTCGAACACTTCCTCTTCCACTAACTCCCACTTTAACTGGACACTTTCTGAGGAGCAGCGTACGAGGTGGCAATGGTGCCGGAGGGCGGCACAAATTGACGGCAGTAGCGCGAGAGGTGGAGAAAGTGCTTCACACCATGCGTGGTGCCGGGGAGTTGAGATCTCTTGCGCCGCTGCCACTAGTCTAGCCAACGGCTGAACACCTTTGCTGGTAAGGCGATGGTCCAGATAGTCGATCAAGGCCACTTAGACTGTGCACCTCACTGACTTGAGCGTTGCACCACCGCGATCCAGTCACTCCAACACGGCCGCCACCTCCACCACGTGGCTTCCGAATCTATCCCGTGAAGAGGTGATGACGTCAGCAAAGTACACGAGTGCGCACACCCACAGCGTGCCTCGCACCACTGCGTCTATCACGCGCTGGAAGCTGCTGGGTGCGTTTCTTAACCAGAACGGCATCCGCACGAACCTGAAGAGCCACTCTCTCGGCGAGAAAGCCGCTTTGTCACCATCGCCTGGCGTTACCACAACTTGCCAGTATCCAGCGTGTATGTCGTGTGTCGTAAAATACGACTACAGAGAAACCCCGATTCGGGCACACCTCCGTTATCCAACGAATTTCAGAGGGTACAAAGTACCTAAAAGTTTTATGTTGGCGACAACAGGATGAACTAAATCTCACCCTAAAACCGTTTTGACAGGAAATAGATTTATAGCGGTGTGCCGGAATCGGGGTTTCTCTTCTCTGGAATTTTTCCAGAGTTATTCAGAGATCTGACTTGGTCTACCTTTTCTAAAAGTATTTTTTTATTTTTGACCATTCGGGTAACCTTCATGCGACCTTTTCTAGATATGTCGAGAATTTTTCTTGAAAATTCAGAAAATGAAAATAATTTCAGGTCGTCCCAAGAGGTCAACGTCCGTCCTCGGAAGACATCCCCTAAAATTAATTCCGTACAGGAAACATTCATGCCACAGTTATATATTTACATAATAAACGGTCATAAATGGTACGTTTTTGGAGAGATTATTGCTTGTTCGGGGATGGTAGACAATTTTCTCACTTGTTAAAATGTCTGTCCTCGGCTGACATCCCGAAATGCTCGGTTTACATTTCCGACTACCCTTCTATTTACCCTTGTATCGGAAGATGCTGTGGTCTGCTGTCACCGAAATAAGACAAAAATGGAAAGCCTATTTTGCATCATTGTCTCCAAGCAAACAATTCTGATAGTGTCGGGCAGTACAAGTACAGTACCACTTTTCTGGTACATGTATAACAGGAAAGTGGTACATTATGACAACCATTTGGGAAGATGTTTATCGTCAATGCATACATCATGTTAACCACACCAAGGGTTAAATTTCAGAGCTTCACTGGGCATGGCACGGCACTGTATCCGCCGTTGCCCTCGACCGTCTCGTCAATTCCGGGGAAGCGGGTAGACGTCGCCCTCAGTGACCAAGTTGAGACGTCTGTAGTTGATGCAGAAACAAACGGATCTGTCTCGCTTGCAAACAAGCTCAACGGAAAACTCCAAGTGCCACTGCTTTCCTCAATGACGCGTCCCTTGAACATAGCGTCGAAATGCTCATCGATGATCTCGTTCTCTCGACCAAAGTGGCGTAAGCGGTGCAGGTTGATCGGCGGAACCGCGCCGGTCTTGATCACGTGCTGCATTCCCATCGTAACAGGCGGTGGGCACGCATCATGGAGACGGAACAGCCTTCAAAGCAGCGCAGCACCCTCAACATCAGAACACGTTGGCCCTCAGCAACTTGCCAAACTTTAGGTTCTCCTCATTCGGCCACGCTGGCATGACCGGCCATACCGCGTTTGCAGCCACTCATCAACGGTGCCCTTCCCCAGCCCGCCTTTAGGGTCCAGAACCTCCATTGGCTCTTCAAGCGGAACCCACTACCCGAGCGCGCGCCGCGGAGGCAATTCAGGACACTCGTGATCGACACGACGTTCACCCTAGACGCTCATTATCGGGACGATTGCGCCAGCGGTGACGACTGCATCCAACCATCGGTACAGTCGTCGCCGTTGGCGCAAGCGTTAACTCCTTGAAATTGTATTGGCTCAGCATGAAGACTCCGGTTTCTCCGTCTTGTGACCCCACCTGCAATCGCACGTGTACCTGTTTCAGTGCGGGCACGCGAACTCGCCGCACACGCCGAAGCAACAGTGCTCGACCGTGCCCGGTCGCGGTGTCGCGGCACATAGTTGAAATACGACAAGTGGGTCGTTCCGTGAAATCAGCTCGCACGCGCCAAGATCGATCATCGCCTTCTTCGCGCGCAAAAAGCCTCACATCAAGATGAACCTGTCGACCCACCTTTCAATCGCGAGGGAGACAAGCGTGACCACTTGGTCGTAGATCGTCTAGAACTGGAATCACATAACACCACACACTGCAAACGGACGTATTTGCAGTCCTTGCACTCTATCAATCGGTGGTGTCACGTTTAGCGCGCATCCATACTGTAGCATCCGTTTGCCGACGATAGAATAACGCGCGCCAGTGGCGATGGTATTTCAAGCTTTTGTACATAGGTCCGTGCGATTGCCGTCAGGAAACCGCCTACACCAGCGCGACTTGGCATTCCAGACGTCGCGCTCGCAGCTCTGAGAGGTTCCGCGCCAACCCCGAAGCCGTCGTCATGTCCCAGCTGCACAACGCATCGCCTCATCCCATCGCAGTGCATCCCGTGTTCTCTTGCGTGCAGATCTCTTGTGCCTAGCCGCCCGGACACGCCTGAAAGGTCACCTCTTCAAGATTAGCTGTTTTGCTGTCGATCAGGCTCTTTCTGACACCTCGTCGTTCTGCTCGGCTAAAGTCCTCCGTCCCGAAAACAGTTCTCCATTTACGTCTCGCCCATCGGGATCGCGCAGCATAATCCAATTAACCGTGACACCAATCGACTTCGTCGCCCTATCCGCAAGCAGCTTAACCGCATTGTCTACAGCGTGGCCGCAAAGAACTTCGTGCCCACACCGAGCGACGTCAATCGTACAATGCTCATCTTATCCGTGGCGCTCTGCCAGAGCGCGTGGCACAACACGATCGGCCCAGCCATCGATCTCCTCCACCACTCCGCTCTGTCGAACACCAACAGCGAAGCGTTGTGGCTCGTCCTCGAGCGCCACTCCCGCGCTCTTAATTGCAACGCTCATCCTCAGGCTCCCGCCAGTGCTCTCATCCGAACCGAATGAGCGCAGCATCTGGCCGTCTTGGGTTTCCGTTTTTCCGAGATGTAACAACGTCTCTGACACATCCCGCCTCCATTTCCCGCCGTGTCGTCGTTCCTCAGCAGCTTCATAGACGCACTGAGCGGGTATTCACGTGCAAAATATGAGTCTTCGTCGCAAACAAAGCTTGTTGCGCAGTTGATCTTCGAGCACGCCGATAATGCGGTATAGGGTGGATTCTGTTTCGCATTCGCCCCAATCAAGTCACGGCTTTGCCGGTGAGCGACGAGGTCATGACCTGGAAGAGCGCGTCCGCTGGCCACTTCGCGCCGTGCAGGAGCTGGTAGCCATTGGCGGCACTACCAAAGTCGTGTAGCCAGTCGTGCACCGGCGGCGAGGCAACGTCTAAGGTCAAGATCCGCAGGTTCTGGAATTTCCGCGACGTATTCAAGGCAGTGACGCGGCGGCTGTCGGAGTCACCGGCACCCTGCTAGTCGCACGCAGGGGCGCGCTAGACTTCGCGTTGGTCGCGCTGTCGGTCTTGGGGTCATACCATTTGCGATCAGAATAGCTGCCGCTCTCAACATCACCTGTCTTGCAGTGGGCTAAGCTATAGGCACAGGCTTTTGCCTTCCGCCAGTCCGAGACGGAGCTCTGGGGTTGTAGGCATGTTCTGCGACGTCGTGCCATGTGGTATTGTACTTCTCGTCGCAACCACGATGACAGTGCTGATCCTGCAAGTCCTTGACGTGGTCGTTCCTCAGTGCCGTTCCAAAGCACCCTTGACTACGCCCCCAGTATGGCCACCAAGTGTTGGTCGACGATGACTGAGCGGCGCAGGACTATAAGCGCTAAGTAGCTTGTGTTCTTGTCTGTGAACACGAAAGTGATCACAAGCTCCTACCGATTCACCTCTGTGCCTAATTACCTCCCTTTTTCCTACCAACGTTCCGCCGTGTACCTAAATTTCGAGGAGCACGCCAGTGGCAGCTTTGTCTGGTTTTGGGTGCTGATCCGGAATGGTGGCGACGTGCATTACTGGACTAACTTCAACAACCTGAAAGATGTCATAAGGAAGGATACCTGTGTGCGTCCAGCAGTATGCAATGGTAGACTAAGTGACGGACTCCAATGCGTTCTGTGCGAAGTTAGCGTGCATAGGGATGGTTCTCTTGGCGGTGGTGGAAGATCAATCGCGCAGGCCGCAGCCCAGCGTTGCGCGCGCCACTTTGAAAACTTGTAAGTGGGCGTGAACGGTTTCAATCAATTTGTACGGGTGCTAGTACTCGATCGAATATGAAAGGGAACACTAAAAGAGAGGCGTCGTTCATCTGAGTTGTTGAAGTATCGTTTCTCGTCACCATTTTGAGATCCAAGAGGCCGACGAGATAGATCCACGTGCTGCCGACATGGACGCCGCCGACCGGCCCCTGAAGATGTCGCCCGCCTCCGCGTTCCGCGGGAGCAGCGCGCGCTCGCAGAGCTCCGTGCAGCTCCTGGGCTTCATCGAGAATTGCTTGCGCGTCGACGTGGCCGAGTCGACCGAGGAGGGTGAGCTGCGTGTCAAGGGGTACGAGACGCTCGTTACAACGTCCACAGCCGTGCTCTCGTGCATTCAGGTGAGCTTCGTGTGTGTTAGGAGAGCTTAGTGGGAAGGAGTGCAGCGCTCACTCGCTGACACTGTTAGGGTGTATACGATTGCAAAGGTGCTACGACGCATCATTCGCGAGTACGCGTACGGCCGCATGGGGCGGGAGCTCCAGCACTTGTCGCTCACCGTCGCGTCCTTTGAGCGCGTGCTCTACACATTCATCAAAGAGGAGATCGTCGTCGCGTCCAAACACTACGCAGACAAACCGCCGGTGAACTTCCGCCACAACTCGGCGCTCAAAGACATCATCCCGCTCATCCCGACCGACGAGCGGTACACGATCCTCTCGGGCGGCATCGGGTCGCTGCTGCGTCACGCGACCAAGTCGCTGGACGAGACGCGTCAAGTGCTCGAAGAGCTCCAGTCCAGCTACGACCCGCACCGTGAGACGCGCTGGTCGCTCAGCTCGTTCGTCGCGCTCTCAGCGCTCTTCGTGCTCTACAAGCGCTTCTCGAAGCGCACGTCGTTCAAGGACTTTCTGCGCCAAGTGGCGCCGTCCGGCCAAGCGATCACGTACGGGATCGGCGCTATCGTGTGTTTCGACTACTGGCACCGGTTTTTGTACCGGTTTTCGAACCTGCGGCGCATTAAGATCCACCACGCGCGCGTGCTCATGGCACTCCGGCTCTTCCTCCTCTGTCAGCACGTGCTTCAGCGTGCGCGGCCGATGACGAACGGCTCGGACCACCGTCTGCTCATTGACGCACCGATGGAGTCCGACATTGACGACGACCTCAAGAACGCGACGACGCTGCTTGTCGAGCGCGTGCCGTTGCCTGCCGAGTACTACGACCGCTCGTCCGAGCCTCCTGGCTTCAAGGTGTTTAAGATCGGCACGAACGTCCTGACTGCGTCGAGCGCATTCGCACACGCAGTGCTCGGCACGAAGAACAAGACGCTGCTCCGGCTCTTTGGTCCCGCACTGCTGATACTGGCGATCCCGTACTACGCGGTCCGGAATGCGACGGCGTCGCGGCTCACGACGCGGATCCTGATCGATCACCCGAATGTCGATGTGATTCGGCTCGGCTGGCGCCTCTTTGGCGAGTCGAGGCTCGTGAAGCTGATAACAAAGTTGCAGACGCCGACGATCCCTGTGACGGAAGAGCGCTTCGTTCGCGCTGACGGGTCCGACTCGTCCTCGCTTCGCGAAGACGCCTCGGACGTCGGCGTTATCATCTTTAGCGCGCGTCCGCTGGAGTCAGTGAAAGCTGGCAATTGGAGCGGCGCGTGTACGTCGCTAACGTCCCAGATGATCGCATGTGGACTCCCAACGGCACGTCCAGTGCTGCTGTACATTCACGGCGGCGGCTTCTTTGGGCGCTTCATCGCCAAGGATACGTACAACTTGACCCAGTGGGCGATCCAGTTGGGGGCGGTAATTGTCTACGTCGGTACGTGCGAGCGAGCAGATCCTACTTTTCATTGTGTGCCGCACGATTTAAAAACGATGGATGGCGTGGCTGTGTCTTTGCAGACTACGGACTGGCGCCCGAGACGCAGTACCCGGTGTCTCTGAACGAGTGTGCCGCAGTGTACAAGTGGATCCTGGCCGGCGGGCTCGGGTTTCACCCTGGGAAGATTGCGCTCTTTGGCGAGAGCGCGGGTGCGTGCGTGTGTCGTGGCTGCTGGTTGCTTCTCAGTTGCTCTGCTTGCTTGCTTGCGTGCCACGTGATTAAAATGCGGGGCGGATGTGTGTGTGTGGATGTGTGCTGTGCAGGCGGCAACATGGCGGCTGCGCTGTGCATCAAATGCATCCAGCAGAACGTGAAGCTGCCGAACGGGAACGTCTTCATGTTCCCGGCGCTGAACATGCACCTGTCGCCGTCGCCGTCGCGCTTCTTGCACCAGAGCGACCCGGTGCTACCGCGTGGCGTGCTCGAGCTCGCGCTGAACTCGTACTACCCTTCGCACGGCGACTCGAACCAGTACAAGCTGAACATCCACGACCCGCTCGTGTCGCCCGGGCTCGCGGAGGACGGCTTGCTGGCCAAGTTTCCGCCCACAGCGCTGGTCGTGGGCGACCAGGACCCGTTGCTGGACGACAGTGTGGATTTTTACACGCGCTTGACGTACCTCAAGGTGCCGTCGAGCTTGAAGATCTACCCGGGCCTGTCGCACGGCTTCTTGATCTACGGCGACTTGGTGCCGGAGGCGCAGAAAGCGATCGATGAGTCGTGCGACCGGGTGCAGAAGTGGTTCCTGTAGAAGACGCAGGATGTGTAGGATGGTGGTGTTCCGGGACGCTTTATTGCAAACGCGGTACTTTTTTCGCTAATTTGTGCCTGTTTAAACAAGATGGACCACTTTGATTCGATGTCAAGCTGGATTGTGGTCGGTACTGCTTCACTTTGACTGACTCTGACTCAGCGAGGACAATGATGAGGGCTTCAAGAAGCAGCGTAAAGGCCGCAAAACTGACCACTCAGGTTTTTAAAAAGGGGCGATCTTTTGATCATTTGGTGCACTTTTGCGGATGCGGTGGCAAAAGGAAGCTGACCTTCGTTTCTTTTGAGACACGTTCAAGTGCTCTCAAGCGAGTTGCAGTCACCACCATCCACACAGACACACAGAGAGACAACTTTGAAAAGTGCGCACTCCTTTGGTGTCCAACGCGACAGAGTTGATTCTGGTTACTCAACTTGACCTGCACTCTGCCCGAATGGATTACCAGCCCCGCGAAGAAACTAACCTGCACTCTGCCCGACGGATTACCAGCCCCGCGGAGAAACGCTGCGACGATCTGCGATGCCGCTTTAGTCGCGCCGAGCCAAAGTGTTCGGTCAGCTCAAAGCAGGACGGACCTTGTCGTCCGTTCGGGCAAATCGCTACTGAAACCGCTGATTCCCTCGAGAGGGGATTGCCGAGACCTGTAATCATTCTCGAAACAACCTGTTGATGTGCACCGCCTTCACATCGAGTAATCTCTCCAGTCAGGCAGACGAGGAAGGATTGTGCGCGCGGAGCTGTGCACGGCGATCTTCACGTCGGATACTGGCTGTTCGCTACCCCAACATGAAATGCCAAGATTGGCCCCACCGCTGAAGCTGCCAGCGTTGGTCGGCGCGAGCAGCGGCGTAGTGGTTGCATTCCGCGCCAATTGCGTATCATTGGACACTTTGCCACTCAAGTGGCTCAATTTTGAGTACATGCACCACTCCCCATCGGTGCCACCTTCTTGCATCGCAGTTGTCCCCGTGTTCGAAGGCGAGATTTGCCCAGTTCCGCCGCGTCAACAAATGGGTCGTTTCATTGTGCTGGTCAGTAGTGTACAGGTCTGAAGGACGTTCTTCTTTCTCGCGAACTCTGCTCCGAGCGAGTACAGTATTGTACGAACAGCTCAATACTGTAGCAAAGTGCACCATTCAGTCGTCGAATATCTTGTGAACTCACATGAAGAACAGTCGCAGCAGCGAGGGAGGGCACGCACCCAGTGCTGCTCGAAAGCACAACCACGAACGCGTGTGGTCCTTCCTCGTCCTTCCTTGACGATGAAATCAATCTCCCACCACTGCTCCTGCGATGGCAGCCACCACTCCCTCCGCTCGCCACGGCGCTGCTGTGTGCTGTCTGTCCTCGTGCGAAAGAGAACGGTTGTGGGGAGGGTTTGGACCAAATCTCGCGCGCTCGCTCACTCACCACGAGAAGCGATGGCAGCCGCGCTGCATCGTGTGTCCAACGCACGCCTTGGCTTTGGTTTCGGTCGGTCCCGACGCGAAAGTCGCAAAGTCGGGAGGCTGGTCTCGTGTCTCGCTTGCTTGCTCGCTTGTGCCCGTGTATCACTCGCTGCTGTGTACAGCGGCGTAAACTGCACAGCAGGAGCAGGACCCCTCTTGCGGAAGCGTCCACCTGCACACTCCTGTCCTCGTCTGACGCTTATCACGCGTTCGTCCGAGCGCGAAAATCTGTTCTTTCATTGAGGATTGGGGCCAGCAAAAAGTCGTCAGCTGGTTAACACCCTCACCCGATTACAAGCTGTGCCGTGAGCCCGCAGCGGTGAGGCCACCGCCGCCGCCACCGCCGCCATCACCACACCCAACTCCACTCCACTCCGCCCCGCCTCCTCACCTACCCGACCCGACCCGACCCGACCACACTCGCAACTCAGGGGTCCATTTTTGCTTTCGCGTTGCGGATATTTCCCAGCGCTCTCCGCCCGCCCGCTTCGCGACGTTTGGCGGTCCTGCCTCCCTGCGTTTGCTGCCACCCCTTGCAAGAACACCGAAGCTTCGAACACGCGCCATGGACGACGCAACGCCGCCTGCCTGTGAGCTTGCGCGCCAGTCGACATGTAGCCATCCTGCGCTCTTCACGAGCGAGTACAAGCGGTGCGTTTGTGCGAGTGTGTCGTCGATGTAAATCACAAGTGAACCTCTTCTGAAATCGGCACGCATTTGGTTGGACGCGCTTGATTGGAACAGGACGAACCGCACCAAGGGCACAAAGGTGCGTGCTTGGTATTCCATGTGCAACTCCAGTCAATCGCGGCTGGCTGACCGTCACCTCCTCTTTCGCTGTTCGTGCTTCCTGGTCCGATTGCACAGATCCTCCGCTGCTTCCCACACTGCTGCCCCGCGCACGTGGGTCGGAGCTACTGTGGTTCTGCGCTCTTCGCACGCGTCACACAGGCGCACGACGGCATGCTCGTGTTTGCGCACTTCGAGGAGGCGAATGCCAACTTCCTGTGTGTGGGAGACGAGATCGCTGCCAGCCGCATCGCCAGCTCGATTCAGACCGAGCAGACACCCAAGGGCGAATGGATTGAAGGCTGCGTGCAATCGGCGGACGAAGCTGTCGGCGCTGTCGACATGGTGCGTGTTGCTGCTGATCGGATCTGTGTGAGTCATCTGTAAGTTGACGATGGAGTCGTTCTCTGACGTCTGATCTGATTAGGACGCGAACGAGCGCCTGTTCGAGATCAACCCGAGCGCGCGGTGGTACTACGAGTGGGGGAGCGCGGCCACAAAGGCGCAACGCTTCACCAAGCACGTGCTACGTGTGTATGTGCTCGAGCACTCAGCATACTACAAGCAAGAGCCTCGACAGCCCTCTACTGCGGCTGTCGCTCCAGCGATGCTCCGAGTCGTCGCAGTTGCGACTTCCTCGAGCTTCATGGTCGTCTCGTACCGTCGAGCAGCAGACGAGACTCGTGCTGACCGTCGCATCTTGGCGCTCTTGGCCAGCAGCGCGCGAATTCCGGCAGCGTTGCTTCACTCGGCGTCAGTGGACAGCGACAGCGACAGTCCCATGCGGTCGTTCGACAGCACGTCAGTGTTGTTGCAGCACGCTCGCTTCGCCGACGATGCAGAGAAGCAAGAGCGCGTCCAACAACACGACACAACGCCTTCAACTTTGCACGACGATGAGATTCACATTGCAAGCAGCCGCGACCGCGCGGCCCAGATGTGGCAGGAAAAGAAGCTCTGGGAGAGCGCTCATCCGGGCACTCTCATGCAGACGAAACACCTCGCGATTCTGTTTTGTGTGCTCACGCACGCGGAAGCAGCGCGCTTTGCTCCGTATCTCGAGCACTGGAGCGAACGCTTTGCGTACGACTGGAGCGAGGAGCACCACACAGAACAGTACTCGCAGCAGCAACGATATCATCCGTACGCATCTTCTGCGAGCAGCTTCAGCGGCGCCAGTAGCACTGTCGGAAGTCCGCGACGAATCGCGTTGATCCAGCAGATCCAGCAGATCCAGCAACGAGTTGGCGCTGGTCCACGTAGCGGCAGTGGTGTGTCATGGGCGTTTCTGCCGGGGCTCGGGTCAAGTGGTCAGTCTTTCACTAGCAGCAGTGAAGACGAGGCGTGGCAGCCGGCAAGTCAACTGTCCTCCTTGATCCAGATCTGCGCAGACGTGGCGGGCTGGCTCGTCTTCAGTGCGGATAACGTTGGGCGGTTCCAGCAGCTTTTCACCGACTGCGTGCCACTGCTCCTCGAGAAAGACGCTCTGCGCAGCAAGTTTGTCGAATTCGTGCAGCTCGTGTGCTCGCTGATCGACCGCTTCCTGTCGACGAGCAGAGCCACTCATCCGCAGCAGAGCGTGTACGCGTCGACGCAGGCGCTCGTTGAGGACCTCATCGCGGCGGTTTTCAAGTTTGATGCGCTGCAGACAATCCGCCCGGCCGTGCTGACCATTCTCTCGTCAACGTCGATGCACGGATTAGCGGCGTTTGTGGCTCAGGCGCGTAGCCACTTCCTCCGCGAGTCTGGTTCGTCTCCGAACAGCACCAGCAGTGGCAGTACTGGTGGCGCTGGGGTTGACACAAGATTCAACGGCATGGCGCTGACGCGCGTGCTCCACAGCGTTGTGTCCCCGTTCCGCGGAAGTTGGCGGTTCGAAACGGCGCAGTCAGTCGCCGAGCCGTCTCCTTTCGGCGGTGACCACGTTATCGGCGTGATCAACGCGCTCGACTGGATGCGCGAATGCAGTGTCGTGGAAATCGGCGCTGAGGGAGGGCAACAGCTCGTGGTCCGCTCTCTGTGGAGCATCAACGACGGAGACGCCAACGCTTCATTGGGAACAACGCTGGTCGCGGATGGCCGTGCGAGAGTGTTCTCACACTTTCCGAGCGGTCTGTCCAGCATGATTCCACTTGGTGCGCGATACTACGGAGACTACGAAGCGAACTTCCTGGCTCCAGACTTGCTCGAGCTCGAACTCTACGCGTGGTCCGACATCGACTCTGTGCAGACTGTGAACGAACGCGAGAGCTCTGTCCCGCAGTGGGGATCAGACGAGAACACCAACAACCACCCAGGAGTGCTGCGATGGCGCCTTCAGCTCGCGTTGGAGCGGTTCGGCCGACCGACTGCAGCACCTGGAACTCCAGTGCTCCGTGTCGATGTTGCCGTAGACCTCGGACACTTCCAAGACACCGACGATACGATGGAGCATGGCAACCTGCACGAGAGACTAAGTGAAGTCGCTGGGTGGCAGAGTCTGCAGCGACTACAAGCGACGTACCAACGCGTGCGTGAGTAGCTTGGTGCTAATACGTTACAGTCATAACTTAATCAGTGCCTTGTTCAAAGTTCTCAAGCACTCTTCACACTCCTGACACCCAATCTCTAAGTTGAAGTGCTGTCATAGTATCATTGTGTCTTTTCATCCATCCATTCATCCCTTCGTCCTCCCTTCAACCCTCTCTCCCTCCCTTCCTTCATCGCTTCATCATTCACTCAATTTATCCATGCCGCATTTTTCCAACTGCGTCCCAGGAGTCATTTCCCCTGTTCAATCCTCTGTACATAATAAGTGTGCATCCTGCCCTCGAAACCTTTCTTGTTGTTAACCTCTCGCCCTCTACTCAATTTTAATACCTTCTTCTCTCTCTCTCCGTCTCTCTCCCACTCTGTCTTTCTTTCTCTCTTTATCGCTCTCTTTCTTTCTCTCTTTCTCTCTTTCTCTTTTCCTATCTATTTATATATCTATCTTTCTCTATCTGTTTCTCTACATATATAACTACTTATCTCTCTTTCTCTCTCTTTGTCTAGTTCTCTTTGTTATTCTTCTCCTCTCTCTCTTTCTTTATTTCTCTCTCTGTCGCTCTCACACTCTCGCTCTCACCTTGCACCTGAAACTAGAAATCTCATCTTATCTTCCTCACGATATCTGCTAAGCTTATTTCTTCGGCACATTTCTTTCACTTGTTCTCTCTATCTATCTCTTTTTCTGCTCACTTTAGCCAATGCTAATATTCTTGATAAAGGCGTCCCTTGATGTACGAATCCTGCACTGATACGATTCTCCCGATGTCCATTGTATCAGTTCCGTTTTCAGGCCCTGTTTCGAAAAACGACCCAAATCCCGACAGTTTTATTTAACACCAGTCTCTGAGTTAAGGAGGCGAAGCCCCATACAAAGTATTTAAATGTGAAAAAGGCATTATCTGAATACTGCTCAGATCAGTGAGGTTAGATTCATACAATATGAAAGATCTTTGAGATACAGGGCTCCCTTGATTAACGAAGGTTGACAGAGCACAAAATTTAAGAGGGGTATTCGCCTTTTAGGTTACAAAAACATAAGGGTCAAATAATCAACAAATCATTCCACAACAATACTAAAGACAAGATTTTCTGGACAAAATACGTTTATTCGAAGCTGATCTTTGCAAAACTGCTGACAAGGTCATAGATGTCCTCGGG
>JAASFJ010000271.1:0-29375 GCA_023333755.1 Globisporangium uncinulatum
CCACGAGCATCGTCTTGGCGCCTTTTAGCTTGGCCTGGAGCTTGGCGTTCGCTCTCGTGAGTGTCTCGATCTTGACAAGACAATTCTCAAAGTCCGTTTTGCTATACGGACGCTGGTTCGCAGTGACGCAGGAGTGTTGCATGGGAGGGATGAAGGCAATCAAAGGGAAGAAGTGAGTCGCCACCCGCCTGCGTCTCGAGCACTGATCGGGTTCCAAGCGCATCACTCTCCACCAACAAGTGAGCACACAAACACACGAGCACATACCTCTACGCTATCCGACATATCTGGAGTCCGTGATGAGCTTGGCGCTCAATCCGAAACGACGGGAGTTCGCGACTCGCCGCGTTCTCATCCTGAGACCAAGAAGCTGAGATCGACGGACTGCGAAAAAGCAGTTGTGACCTTGTGCGATCCATCCATCATCGCTGCTCAAGCATTTCACGGGCTCATAGACATTGGCATTGACATTCGCAGATACCGGTATACTGAGGTATGTCGCAAGGATTGCTGTCTGTCGGCAGGATAGGAACACCGACGTGTTGGCAAGAACCGAAAACAACTCGCGACAATCGCTCCTTGTTTCACTTTACTGGTCCTCGTTTTACTTTACACGCGCACTGCCCCACCGCTTTGGAGTCCAGACACGTAGGCGCCGTCACTCTGCATCGCCTCCATGCTGCCAAACGACGTGATCTGCCGAAAGACAAATCCAGCGTGGTGAACATCACTCTTCGTCTTAGGCAACCAAACCAGCATATGCGAGAGACGCACCTCAAAGTCGTACATGGCGTTCGGGATGTGGTCGATCGACTGGACAGCCACGAGCACTTGGAGCAACGCGTTCTGCAGCGCCCGCTCAGCATCCGCCTCCAGCGACTCCTTGTCTGCATCGTCCATTGTCGTCGTCCAGTATGGAAGGAGTACAGTGAGTCGTCTCTCTCTCTCTCTCTCTCTCTCTCCCTCACCACACACACAGGCGCATGTGTCGCAACGCACCGTAAGCGGACGCGGGCGCGACGACCGTGATGGGGATCGTCCACTTCTCAAACAACACCTTCTCTTCGTTCGACATGAGGCCAAAGAGCGCTTTCTTCACTTTGCGCTCAAAGAACGCAATGACGAGACAGCCCGAGGCCGAACCGCCGCTCGGGATGCCCATGCCGCTCCCAGAGCCGCGCCGACCGCCATTTCCATACTGTTGCTGTTGAAAGTAGCTGCTCGCACCAGCGTAGCCGTACGGCGCAGGCGGACCCATGGCTGCAGCTGCGGACACGCTCTCTTCGAACGTGCGTGCTGCTAATTCCACCTTGCGGCTCACATCGCCGACAGCGCAGAGCGGGTACGTGACGCTCGGGAACGCGTGGCACGTGGCTTCGCTCGGTCGAACGGGGCCTGGCGCTCGTGCAAAGAGAATCGTGTGTAGCAGACTCGTGACGGCGTCGCCCACGTCCGCTGGTGCCACGCAGATCTCGCCCAACACGTGATCCTTCCACGGCGCGCTGAGGCTGCTGCCCGCGCTGTCCGGGCCGCCCGTGGCGCCGTGTGAATTCACAACCGCGCTGCCCAAGTTCGCGCTGATGCCGAGCATTTTCAGGAGTGCGAAGAAGTAACCATGATAATTGAAAGGCACTACGATACACCATTTTCTAAATTTTGCAATTTGGTTTCTAGAATATCGAAATACTAGTATACAGTATGTTATCAACTTTTTGAACCCAAGTTACAGTACCAAGCTTTTGTGGCGGAGAGTACTCGCCACAAAAGTTTTCGCCATAACTCAGGGTCACAAGTCGCCAACCGGTGCCAACTGGCACCTGCACACCTGAATTGGCGCCGCATGACAGTGCCACTCACGACTCCTGCTGGCAACAGCGCCAGCGTCGATGGCGAAGAAGGTGCCGATGCAGCTGCTCCCAGGTAAGTGCATTGCTTTCCAGTCAATCGTGTCGCATCCACCCAAACCTGGCCACCCAGGCAGCATGTACTCAAACCTGTCAACGTGTTCATCCAGAGCGACTGACGACAGCACGCAGCAGCCACGCAAACGTGGTCGCCCGCCTGTAGTTGATGCTGCCAAGGACCGGCTTATCCAGAACGCGATGCAACGCCGCGGGACGACGAACGCGCGCATCATCCAGGACGAACTCGCGCAAGCCCACAGTGTGCAGCTCTCGTACGAGGCGATCCGCAAACGTGTCAAGCAGCTGCGGCTACAGACGCCAAGTGCTGAAACAGGAGCACAGACAGCTACGAACGCGTCCGAGGCAGCTGGCGACGGGCGTGCAGTGCAGGCGAGCAATAGGAGACCAAGCGACGACGGAGCCACTGCTGCTGGGCTAGTACGCGAAGCAGTGACGACTGACGTTGGCAAGCACTACCGCATCGCACGCGACCTGAACATGCTCGCAGAGACTGTGCGCACAATCGTCCGCAGTGTCCCGGACCGGGACGAGAGCGACGTCAGCGATGACGACCAGTACAATGACACTGGACCGATGCTGGCTGAGGGCGAGGTAGATGAAGCTAGTGAGGTTGGGAGAGCCGCTCCAGGGAGCGTCGCGAGCGTACCGAACGTACCACCGAGTCGAGAGAGTCACAGTGCGAGTGTCGTAGATGAAGGACCGCACGAAGCGCTCTCGCTTGACATTCGGCAGCGTGTGGCGGCCACGTCCACAGCTGGACGAACATCCATGCAGATTAGCGAGGAGCTCCGGATGCCGGCTGCTTCTATGCAGACGACCATCCGGAACGCGAAGCGTACTGGGGTGGCGGTACCTGTCCAGCGTGCTGGGCGACCGCGTGTGACGACCGAGACCCTGGAGCAGTCGATCTATGACGTCGTGCGCTCCCAGCCGACAGCAAGTGCGCGGGAGGTCCACCGAGAGCTCGTCTTGCGGACCCCAGTCGAGGCATCGTTCGAGACGATCCGGCGACGAGTTCGAGATGCCAAGAAGCAGCTTCGAGAAGAGCGGACTGAGGCGACGTCCAGCGGAGACGACGAGGCGAAAGCGCCAGCGACCACTGACGACGCATACTCAGCCGCTGCTGCTCGTCCTCCAGCGTCAGAACACAGTACAGGCGTGAGAGCAGCCGAAACTGCACCTCCTCCGTCCGAACGGCGGCGAAAGTACGGCGAGTACTCGACCGAAGTGCGCGAAGCGTGTGTCCGTAAACACGAGCAAGACGGGCTCACGTACGCGACGATCGCCCGGGAACTCGGCATCCCACACGACACAGTGCGCGCAATCGTGCGCAAGGCGAAGAAGACTGGGAGTGTGCGCACAGCGCCTCGCAGCGGGCGACCACGCAAGACGAGCGACATTGTCGACAAGGTGATTCTCCAGGCCGTGAAAGCGAACCACCGGTGTACTGCAAAGATGATCCAAGAGGACCTCTTGACCAAGTTCAACGTCCAAGTGTCGTGTGAGACTGTGCGACGCCGCGTGAAAGCCAACACGAAGCAGCGACTCACGTCAGAGCGTGCAGAGCTCCCGACAGTGAGTACGACGGAGGACTGTGCAGCACCGAGGGAACCGACCGTAGTCTTCCCGCCGTCTCGTGTGCGGATCGCTGTCCTCCACACAAGCACTTCGAGCGCTTCGATGCCGTTTCCAGAGAGCTTCAGCCACGCTGCCGCAGCTGGTGGGGTTGCATCACTCAGTGCGCTTCACAGTATCCTCAACTTCCACGATCGCCAGCCATCCGAGCACGCACCGGCACATGGTACCGCCATTGACGCGACCACCGTCCAGGGAGACGACAGCGGCTTTCCAGTCGCACTCGCGGTGCATGAAGCCGTTCCAGATGACGAAGTCGGAGTGGATCTGATCGAAAGCAGTAGCTCGACGCGACGGAAGCGGACTGACTACAGTGTCGAAGTGCGGGAGCAGTGCGTGGCGATGCATGCCCAGGGTCACGGGTACCGCCGCATCGGCCAGGAGCTGTCGATGCCGCACACGAC
Organism: Globisporangium uncinulatum; assembly: GCA_023333755.1. Lineage (NCBI taxonomy): Eukaryota > Oomycota > Peronosporomycetes > Pythiales > Pythiaceae > Globisporangium > Globisporangium uncinulatum. The sequence continues at coordinate 3,965 of JAASFJ010000271.1, forward strand.
AGTCCGTGCGATCTGCGAGAAAGCGCATCGCACAGGCACTGTGTTCCCGGCAGCACGCAGTGGCCGCCCGCGCAAGACAGACGACATTGTCGACCGTCTCATCCTCGAGGTCGTGCGCAAGAGCGAGAAGAGCTCGGCGCGCATGATCCAAGACGAGCTCCAGACCGCGTATGGCGTGAACGTGTCGTGTGAGATCATTCGGCGGCGAGTGAAGAACCACAGCCGGCAGCGGCACAGCGCCGATCTCGGCACGCCCTCCCCCTCGCTGGCTTCTTCTGACGCGATTGAAGCGTCCGAGACAAGTCGTACTTCCCCCGTCGCTGAAGCGGCAGACTACGCTCCTGACGGCTTTGAAGCGTATACAACTCCTGCTGTTGATACCTCGATGCCGCATCCGCGGTCGTTCCAGGAGGAGCTGTACAGCAATCATCATCACGAACTAGGAAGCTTGTGAGTGGAGCCATCGCTTGAATCGCTTGACGCAACCTACCTCTTCATATGCATACATCGATCTTATTTTCAAATTTGATATGACTACATGCAGAGTGAACAAAACGTCATTTTAAATATTTATCCGACCTCTGATCATTAATATGGCTATACCCCTTCCAAGGAGGCAAATGATGGAGTAAAATTGGCGTGTGCATGTGGCGCATCGTCCAGAACGAGCCAACGCGTGAAAGCGCAATGCAGAGCACCTTCGACACGACAGCAATCCGTGACAGCGGTGTCCCAGGCAGCATCGTCGTCACCACTGGCACTGCGCTGGAGAGCTCCGCGGCGACCGTGGGCGATGTGCTGGCGTGTGCCGTTCAAGACGTTAGTACGCTTATTCCTGCAGAGAGAAGCGTGCTCTTTGTGTACGACAAGAGCGTCAACCTGCTCAAGCCGCAGTTCGTGTTCAATTGGAGCAAAAGCGCCAGTGTCTCTCAAGGCACCAGCAGTACGTCGCCATCACCGTCTACTGCTCCTCATGTTTCTGGTATTCCCGCCGATATCAGCACCAAGGAGGAGACTGCTGAGTCAGGTCTTCAAGCCAACGTCACGAGTGCGTGTCCTGAACGCATCAGCCGTGGTGTCAGCAGCAGTCGATCGACTCTTCCTGGCTTCCCGCCAGTCGTGGGCATGATCAGCACTTGCTTCTTGCACAAGCGCTGTCTTCGGATGCAAGAACCTCGTCAGGTACGCTTCTCACTGACTATTGGTGCACTCCACGCCACATGACACTACTGTACTGTAGTACTCCGCTGGAGCTCCTCCTCCAACTGTATCTCGAGATTGGCTTCTCAATTGGATGGTTCCGCACACAGCACCGCACGTTCCATCGCGACTACGACGCTCCGAAAGACATGAACGTCGACTCGATCCTGTGCGCACCGATCATCCTGCACTACCGCGTCATCGGTGTCATCCAAGTAAGTGCGAGCGTGCGTGTGAGAGAGCACGCAGCTGTCCAACTTCGCTCTCATGCTTCCACCACCACATACACACACTCATACTGTACACTCACTAACACACACCTTACGCTGGCAATCGTGCAGCTTATCAATCGCATCGATCTGGAAAGCAACGGGTCTGCTGTGGACGAAGACGCGACACCACCACCCAGCAGCACCGGTTCCTCTGCTCACAGCAGTCGCACTGCGAGAAACGGCGCAAGGAGCCTGAGCCGACCTGGCGACGACGAGCGGGAGGTCAAACTCCGACGTCTTAAGTCGGTGAAGCTGTGCGCACCAATCGGTTTCTCGGCCAAAGACGAGCAGAAGCTCATCCAGTTCGCCAGTCGCACAGCGGTACGTACGCCACCAGCGTGTGGCTCGAGCATGCGTCCGTGCGGTCCTGTGCCTCTCTGGCGTTGCAGGTGTCGTTACTATCGCGACTGAGTCAACACCTGGTTTGCATGTCCCGTTCTGCTTGGCAGCACCTCGTGGAGGCGAAGCTCAAGCAAGTCGTCTCGGGCAGCGAGACACAGGCGGCGCTCCGAGACGAGCACGCGAAGAACGCTCTCGAGCTGCTCCATCTACTGAACGACAAACTCGACTACCACCACAACGTCCATGCCGCGCACAGCTCCGCTCCGATGCCGATCCGACCAAAGGCGGCTGCGGGCCACGAGACGCTCGGGCCAGTGCTAGACGGTGTGCTTCCCGGATCGGACGCTGGCGACTCACCGCAGGCTCCAATGCCTGGAATCGACCTGCTGCGTGTGACGCTAGCGGTCCTTCGAGTGCAAGCCATGTTCCGCGGCCAACGGCTTCGTCGGGCCGAGCAGTTCACCGAGACACTCGAGACCTTCCGGGTGCAGAAACAGCGCCTTCGGTCGGCGATCGTCCTCCAGAGCTTCACGAGGGGGTCGCTCGTCCGACGGCGCATCCGCAAGCAGAGGCGAGCGGCAGGTCTGCTCTCGCGCGCGTTCTGTAAGTTCAGGTTCCGGTCGAGACTGGAAGCACATCTTGAGACGAAGAAGTCCACGCGTAGAGCCATGACAGCCGAACCCACAGCTCTTGCTCCTACCAAGCTGCCCACTCCCAAGCGACCAGAAGTGATACCGCAGGACGTCGAGAGACTCCGTGGCGGGCTCCGGAGCGTGGCAGCGATCCAGAAGCGCTTCCGAGCTAAGCACACCGTCATCACTCCCACTCGACCTCTGGTCACTTGTATCGCGACAGTGTCGACACGATCCACGAACCCCCAGCAGCCTGTCCGAGAGCGGTCGACCTACAGGCACGAGAAGGAGACCGTCCGACGAGGAGCGCGCGCGCCGACGCGCGTTTGTTTGGTGCGTACAGTACTATGCTGTTGATGGCTACCCTTCCTTCTCGACTGTGCGACCGACACCTCTGGGTTTGCATACAGACTCTCCGTCCGTCTCGATCGTTCGCTTTGGCTGAATCCGTGTCCGTCTGCTGCTTCATAGCGGATCGCAACAGAAGCTCCAGAGAGCAACTACCACGTCAGTGATAACGTGAACACCACAGTACTGGAACACTCCGGCACCGAGTGGCAGCCGCCGTCTGCTGCCGCGTCAGTGAGGGACTTCCGCGACAAAAGCTGGCACATGCTACCAGAGCACGCTCCGATTGTTGCGCATCTGGTGCACAAGCGCTGCCTGGTCTCGCACAGCAAACTCGACCATGAGTTTGACCGGATCCGGAGCAACTACCGCCAAGCGGGACGGTCGAACGCCTGTGAAAGCTGCAGTTGCAGCGGTGAGAGTGGTGCTAGCGACAGCACCCGCACCACAGAAGCAGCGAGCTCTGTACGTAAAAGCCACAGGAGTACTCGAGAACAGGGGTTCGAGCTGGGAGTAGTGCATCGCCAGCTCGCCCCGACCTCCAAGGACAGAGCGGTCGTGGCGTCGACAAGGTCGAGAACACCGCACTCTGAGGCGACAGGGATGTCATCGCAGCTTGGAATCCACGAGAAGAGCAAGTCCGAGCGTCTCCAGGACGTCGTGTGTTTGCAAGAAGTGCTCGCGAGTCCACGCATCTCGACGGGTCCAAGTCAGCAGAAATCGACTTGTCCTGGTGGTCCCAACGCCCTTGGACTAGAGGAGCATCCACACTACCAGCGTCACCACCACCACCATCGACGTCCGCACAGGACGAACCAGCACGCGCAACCCGAAGACGAGCTGCTCAAAGCAACGCACGAGTTCCGCCGACGTGCGCTGTTCACTGCCGCCGGAATCCACCCGAGCGTCTCTGCTCGATTGGGCAGCTCGTTCGGTTCAGCGACGTCGTCGCTTTCGACCGCTCTCCCGAGACTTCGATGCTGTCTGCTGCCAACTGCTGAAGGCGGCGGTGGCACCGAGAGCTAGTGAAGGCCGAGATGGGGGGCGGAGGTGGTGAGAGCCACGAAGTTCGGAGGCGCGACTCGTATTGTAAGTCCTCTTCTGGCAGCGAACACCAATGCCAATCCTCCTCTCACACTGCCAGACAATCAGTGTTCGTATAGTGGAGCAGTGGAGCAGCACGCGGCAACGGTCGCCAGCAACCCCAGCAGCAAGAGCAAGAGAACCATGTTGTTCGTGTTGGTGTCTGATATGATATCAGTGATATCCAGCATTGCAGAGCGCAATGCAACGCTGCAATGGGTTCGGACTTTGTATCCACCTTTCTGTATTTTCAACAAGTACTTGATTCGACATGTCCATACAAAAGTGAAACGTGAAGTCGACTTCGGCAACCATCACAAGACCTTCTCACTGAACCTGAAACTTGCCTTCGCTTGCGGACAGCGTCCACAGCAAGCGCAAACGAATGCAAAGTACGAGTACAGTATGCTCGATGAGAACGCGTTGACAATTTGCTGATGTTTTACGAGTCTGCTGGCAAGCAAGACATCGCCGTCTGCAGATAGAGCGAGAGTGAGAGAGCGAGTGAGCAAACTGGCCACCATTTCGTGATGACGCTCCGTCGCTCACAGCCCCCTGATGTGGACAACATAATGTCAGACGAGACATGCCCTGTCAAAATTCAACTGCCTCGTCTGCTCCGGCTCTTTGCTCGATTGAAGCGCGAAGAAATCGAGGGAGCTTCCCATTTTTGCATTTGGAACTTGATTTCTGGCACTTTCGAGCCATTTGCTGGACGTCGAACACGGGATTCGCAGCGCTATGCTGTGTTGTGTTGTGTTATGTTGTTGGGTCCTTGTGCCTTCTCATGGGACCTCTCTCAAGCTTGGTACAATACACACTCGCGCAACCACATCACGTTGCAGACACGTTCATGATGTGAATCTCTTGTGCCTTTGTATCGCAGTCATTGCTCAAATCCGCTCACAATTTCTCACTCCTCCGTGAAAAAAAGAGACCAACTCTATTGCTGAACCCCAGTTTCCGCATTCGACAGCCCCATATTCATCGCATATGTTCATGTCGACTCACTCATTAATCCCGAACGTCCCGCACAGTCATCCTCCTCCTTCCACGACACTTCCATACAAGACCCCGTATCACATTCCCACCTTCATTTCTCACTCGATTAAAGTATGTCGAGGGGGAAAAACCGCGCGTCGCGGCCCTGCCGTGCGTGGCCGCCGTCACTCGCTCTTCGTCCCTCTGGTGCGCAGCTCAACGCCACACAGCCTCCCCAAGCAGCCAACCTCCACACCCACAGTGACTGTGCTTGTGCCGCGAAGCCTTCACTCACAACGCAACGATGGCGTCGCATATTATGGACGCACGCATGATGAACTCCATGCGCGGGAGTAGCAGCACGAGCAGCGCCGCCACGTCCGGCGCGAGCTTCAGTGGCGGCGGCGCAAACGGCGCCGACGCTACCGGCTCCGGCGCGTCGTTTAGCCGGCCTGTGCGCATCGCGAGCCGCCGCAAGTCGTCCATGAGCTCGAACAGCACGGCCGCGTCGTCGCTGTCCGCAGCCACCGCAGCGTCGCCTGGCAGCGGCTTCTCGCTCTCCCGCACGCTCTCGTCGCGACGTCCGTCGCTCTCGCGCTCGTCGTCTGCGTCTACGAACACGCACGCGTCGGCAGCTGCGTCAGCTTCATCGGCGCATAAATCGTCCAAATCGTCCACGTCATCCGCAGCTGCAGCCGAACGGAGCAAGAAGCTGCAGACGCCAAACCTCATTGACCTCAAGACGATCTCCGCGGAAGAGATCGAGTGGGAAGGGTACCTCTACAAGCAGCGCAAGATCGTCAAGAACTGGACACCACGGTACATTACCCTGACAAACCGGACGATCACAGTGTACAAGTCGAAAGTCCAAGCGCTGGGGAAAGAACAGCACCGTGGCAAGTGGGTCATCAAGCAGATCCTCAGCTCGCTCCCGTCGGCGGGCTTTGGCGGCTCGAAGCTCCAGCCCGACGTGCTCGGCTTTAGCTTCCTCGCGACGAACGGGAACCTCATCCACCTCATTGCCACGTCGGCGATTGGGAAAGCCGTGTGGATGCACATGATGCAGCTGAGTCTTCACCGCGCGAGTGCTGAGCCGTCGTCGCTGCTGCAAATGTCCAAGCCCCGGGACGAGCGAGAGCTGTTTAAAGCACGCTCGACGGACGACATCTTGTCACTCGAGTCGAGTCTCAGCAAACATTTTGCCGACAAGTTCTACACGGATCTCCTCCAGCTGCTTGGCGCCACGCGCGTGGAGCACGCGACCGACCGGCTCCCAGGCTTCCTACGCCAGCTCAGCAAAGACGTCGAGCTGCTCTTTGACCTCGAGTCGGCCGAGACGAACCAGCCGTCGTGTGTGTTCAAGGGCATTTACCACGGCCGCGAAGGGCTCGTGCACTTCTGTGCGCTCTATGCAAGCAAGTACTTGCTCGTCACGGACGTGACGGAAGAGCCGCTGCACCGGGCTGACGACGACGAGCACCACAGCTACGCGTGGGCGAATCCAAAGCTCGTAAACACGGTTTCTGGCTCGACAACCGCTGGGAAACTCGCGCTCCAGCTCACGTTCACGCCAGCCCGTCGCGTGTCGCGCATTGTGCTGTCGTTCCGTCAACAGCGAAGCAGCAGTTCCAGCAGTTCCAGTTCCAGCAGCGCTCGTCGTGTGACGTCGAACCCCATGGTGCTGGCCGAGCACCCGTCGTGCTTCCACCAGTGCCACCTCTCGAAGCGCTCGCTCGCTCTCTCGTTCTCGGACTTTGACGTGGTTGGTGTGCTTGGCCAAGGCGGGTTCGGCACGGTCGTGCTCGTGAAGCGTCACTTGAGCCAGGACGAGTACTTTGCGATCAAGATCATTGACAAGCACTCTGGTGCTGAGAGTGCGCTGAAAGAGCGCCGCATCCTCTCAGGCGTGCGTCACCCGTTCATGGCGTGTCTCCGCTTCGCGTTCCAGACGCCAACGAAGCTCTACTTGGGCCTCGACTACTACAAGGGCGGGAACCTGTACCTGCACATGCACTCGAGTGCAGCGGACCCGAACGTGAGCACGAGCAGCGGCCGCCGCTTCACGATCGAACGCGCACGGTTCTACGCAGCTGAGCTTGCGATCGCGCTCTCGTACTTGCACGCACACGGAATCATCTACCGCGACCTCAAGCCCGACAACATTATGCTCGACAAGACAGGCCACATCCGACTTGTGGACTTTGGTATCTCGAAGCAGCTCACGCTCGCTGGCTCGGGTAGCACAGGCGCAGGCCACTTTGCACCGACCGGCACGCTCGCAGGCTCGCCCGCGTACATTGCGCCGGAGCAGCTGCTGACCCAGAAGCCGCAGTACGGCATGGAAGCAGACTGGTGGAGCTACGGCGTGCTGCTGTACGAGATGCTCACAGGGACGACGCCGTTCTTTGACCCCAACATCTCGCAGATGTACAAGAAGATCCAGACGGCTGACGTCAAGTACGACCGGTACCCGCCGATCGACCCCGTCGCAGTCGACTTGCTCCAGAAGCTCCTCGTACGCGACCCAGCGCATCGGATTGGGATTGACGACGTGCGGTCGCACGAGTTCTTTGCAGACATCAACTGGCTCAAGCTCGAGGTGAAGGACGTCGACGCGCCGTTCATTCCGCCGTCAGAAGAGCTCATGCAAAACGTGCACGAGCACTTTCGCAACATGAAGGTCGACGAGTCGATTGGCGAGCTCAAGAACGTGAATGGCGGTGGCCGGAAAGCGACGACTGTCGTGAGTTCGTCGGACGAGTCGCACTTTGACGAGTTTAGCTTTGCGTTCGACACGAGCCGCACGACATTCAACAGTGTGAGCATGGCCGACGACGGCTGGCTCATGCGCCAGCTTCAGGAAGGCGCCGCGATGCGCGGACGGCTCAACAGCAGCAACACGGGCGTGGACGCAGACGACGACATTATCGAGGACCCGGCGCCGGACGACGGCGCTGGCAGCGAGGACGACGCGACAGCGGCGGTGCTGCGCTCGTCGCTCTTTGCGCACCACGACAGCCACAGTAGTGACGACGTGCTGAGCGATGAGGGCGAGGCCGTCACGGCCGTCTTCTCGATGGACGGGACGGACGCGACCACGACGGCGTGAGCTGAGCTGTTGACGACCATGAGGATCAATCGATGGACGAAGTGGAGAGGAGAGGGACGAGACGCTAGGTGTCGAAGAGATGTAGCTAGAGAGCGCGACCTTGCGGACGGACGGACGCCCACACGAGTGATGCTGTCGGGCGGCAGTAGCGACTGGGCTGACTGGACAACGGCGCAGGGGTGAGTGTATGGATAGTAAGTAGGAAGAGCGCCAGTGGGTGACAGACAGACAGAGAGACGCACGAGGGTCGACACAGGAGGGGACCCACAAGCGACGAGTTTTGCAGAGAAAGAGACGCAACATGGAGAAACAAGCGAACAAAGCGTGGCATTCCGTCGCTGGCGTCTCGACGCCGTTGTCGCACACGAGAATGAATGTACTGGTGGGATGCGCACATGACACGACGTGAGGCTCTCATACTCGCTTGGGCTTGTGGCTGTCGACAGGCGTCGCTGTCTCAGGTCACAGTCCGCCAAGCCGCCGTCGCTTGGCAGTGTTCGTGGGCGTGGATCCCGCACTGTTACTGTTGCTGTTGCTGTTGCTGTTGCTCTCGCTCGTCTCCATGTCGTCGTCGTCGTCGTCACCGTCGTCGCCGTGGCTTTCAGTGAGCACGAGCGGGACCGCGACACGCGTGCGCGACAGCGTCGTGTTCACCGCTCGGTTGATCAGCGCCAGGTCCTGTCGGGGGCGACAGGCGACAGGCAACAGGCGACAGTGTCCGTCAGTCCACACACTCACCCAACCTCACCCAAACCCAGATACCAACACTGGAACGCACCCGTGCTGGACTCTCTCCAAACGCGTACAGTGCGTGCGATCGCGGCGTGAGGTGCGAGCGCTGCTGGTGCAGCCGCGCTTGCTGCAGCGGCGACATGTACAGGTTCGACGTCAGCACGCGCTTGGGCGACGTGTGGTGCACGGACACGGGCAGCGACTGCACTTCAGCGCTCGTAAAGAGCTGGAGCGACGATACGGGCGAACTCGGGACGCGGGGCGACGCCGTGCGGCGGAGGAGACCACCGCGAAGGTGGACGTGCTGCTGCTGTGGCGTGCCCGGCCCTGGACCGGGACCAGCGCCAGCGACGAGTCCGTACGACTTCATCACCTTCTCGACCGCGTCGGCGGCCGCCTCAGCGACAATCTCCGTGTCGGACGTCGATGCCGCGACGACACTGCCTTCGCGTCGTGGTGTGAAGCCTGGCGGGGCCTGGGAGCCACTGGCGTTCGTCCCGCCACCAGCTGCTGTCGCCACGGCCGCTGCTGCCGCCGCCATCTGCTTGTCCTGGACCTGGAACTGCAGCATAAAGACCTTCATGGTCGGGATGTAGCACCGGTTGTAGAACTTGATAATGTCCCCACGCATGTCGTCCGCGTCGAGCTTAATGTTGCGGATCACGTCGTTGCTGCTGCTGGTCCGTGCGAGCGATAGCGGCGTCGCACTGCCAGTCGCTCCGGTCGCCGCTTGCGAACTGCTGTGGAGCTTCTTGTACGCGTCGATCACACGCTTGAACGTCACTTCGGGCCGGACGTTGTTCACCTTGCAGACGCCGTAGAGACTGCAGAGGATCACGTGGTCCAAGTGCCGGTCCTTGAGCAGCGCGTGGTGGGAGCTAATGCACTCTTTCACCGCAGTCCAGACCTGGTTCAAGTACTTGGCGTCGAGTTCGAGGAGCGTGCCGAGCCGGAAGATCCGAGACGCCGCGAGCGACAGGACCTTGCGGAAGAAGAGCTGGAGCACGCTCGTCCGTGTGGCCGCTGCCGACGTCGACGCACCGCCAGCGCCAGCGGGAGTCCCGTTCGTGAGCGACGCGAGAAGCGCCGACTCGGTCCCTGTCGCCCGTGTGTCGCCTGCCAGCACGACGTAGAGTCCTGAATCGGCACGCCACGCGAGCGAGTCGAGGATCGTCTGTTCGAGGTCGCGCATGTGGCGCTTGAGTGCCGTCGGGAGGCGCGGGACGTGCTTGACAAAGCTCTCGACAATCTTCCCAAAGTCGAACGCGTTAACGCGGATCGTGTCGAGCAAGAACGGGAACGAGAGCGTGATGAGACTGTGCGCTTTCAAGACGACTTCGAGGCTGCACGCAAAGAGCGACGCGACAAACGACTCGTTGTGCAGCAGCGACGAGAAGTTGGTCGTGCGCAGCCGCTCGCGCTCCGACACGAGCAGCGCTTCGAGCACGCGGTAAAAGAGCGCCACCGCGAGCGTCTTGGTCTTCTCCAGGCTCCCGTCCACGCTCGAGTACTCGTTCAGCGGTGGCTGCTCCTGTCGTGCTGTCGTCGCCAACATCGCTGTGTCGGCGCTGTCGTCGTCGTTCTCGTCGAGCGCTGGCGTCGTAGTGACCCCCGACGTGCGTAGACGCGCAGTCACGAGCCGCTCCGACAGGTCGTGGAGCACGCGTGCAATGTGGTCGGTCGGATCGGTCGAACAGTCTTTGAAGAAGAGCTGGAGATGTGGCGACAGGACATTGCTCGCAGTCGCTTTCGCCAGCGTGTCGCGCACCCAGTTGCTCGTCTCCACGGCTGCAGTCACCGGCGTCTGCGACACGAACGGCGACGCCTGGTGGCTCGTCGCAGTGTGGAGAAACGCGCGCGTGTTTGGCGTGTGGAGCGCACGCGCACGGTCAGCGTGTGTGGACGTCGACGGCGGTGGCGACAAGCCATGCAACTGCCACGCCTGGCCCGTGAACGGCGACGGCGGAGCTGTCGACAGGCTGCTGCTGACGCGACGCTGGGGTGTCGCTGGCTGTCGCGACGGCGACGCTGAGACGAGCCGGTCAGCCCGTGCTAGACGCTTCGCCGGCTCGGGACTGCTCAGTGCCGACGTCGGCCCAGACTTCGGCAGTGGCTTGGGGCCCATGATTACTTGGTGGGTCGCAGCGTCCAGGTACAAGCGCTCGTCCAGCTGGCCGCACGAGCGCAGGTACGCACGCTTGTAGTACGCTCCGAGCCGTGCGACGTTGTCAGCGACCACGTCGTCCGCCAGCACTGCCGACGCAAGCGAATGCACTGGTGTTGGAGTGTCGTTACTGTCGACAGGAGCAACAGGAGGAGACGGATGAACGCCGAGCAGTCCGTCGGTCCGCAGCTGCTGGACCAGTACGTCGACGTCGCGGATCGCCCGCGCGACTTCAAACTGCTCGACCTTGGGGTTCGCACAGAGCGCGTCGAGGATCTTCTCGTGGACACTGTCGCTCCCAGGGGCTCGGGCCGTAACCGCCGGAGTCGCCGACGGAGACCCCAAAGCGCTGAGAGCAGCGGCGACTTCGGCTTCGAGCGACGGCGGCGACGCAGTGGCGAGCACGCGGTGCAGCACTGCGAGCAGGAGGTAGTAGAGCTGGCCGAGACCGACGTACTGGTCCGCGAGCCGGCGTTTCGCGACGAGGAAGAGCAGCCAGCCGACGTCGTGGAGCTGCTGGTGGCGATCGACCGACGCGAGCTGGAAGAGCAGCGTCTCGCTCATCTTGCGACGGCGCACAGGCGGCTGCTGTGGCTCTTCTGGCTCCGGCTCAGCAGCGCCGTGAGCTGCACGCGAGAGCGGCTCGTGTATGTGCGTAGTGGACGACGCTACTGGCGGCTCGAGCTTCCGCCACAGCGTCCGGAACTTCTCAAAGAGCACAGTTGCGACGGTAAACTCCTCTTTGAGCTGCGTCGCGACTTCGAGGAGCTCGGGTCCGAGCACGAGCCGCTCAAAGAGGCTCGAGAACTGCCGCAAGAACGCGCCGAGGCTCACGCGCGCAGCTGCGAGTAGCGCGACCACGTCCCACGGTACAAGTGGCGCGTTGTCGTCGTCGCTGTCGGTTGCGGGCGCGTCAGTAGCAGCGGTGACGCGGCGCTTGCGCTTCCGGCTCGCGCGGTCGCTCTTTTCGCGCACGACAGCTGCTGCGACGAGCGCTACGAGCGCCACGAGCGGCGGCTCAGGGGCGTCGTCGCGGCGATTCGAGCGTGTCGGCATGGACAGCTGCGCGAAGAGCGACTGGGCGTCGTGCAGCAGCGCCCTGTCTGCGCACACCGCGGCGAGCGTGTCTGCCGCGTCGGCGGACGAGAGTGCGAGGTGGAGCGCACGCTCCAGCGCCATCGGTTCGTCGTGCAGCGGTGGCGCCATCGCCATGTTCGCCTCAGTCGCGTTCCCGCGCTTTTTTTCAGTTGTTGTGTGGGGACTGGAGATGCACACTTGGGATTTGTATGTAGAACGTGGAAGTAGAACGGGTCCCTGTGTTTTTGCACTGCTTCTCACTATCAGCACACACACACGCGAACAACATGGTTCTCTTGCTCTTGCTGCTGGCGATCGTTGCTGCGTGCTGCTCCACTGCTCCAGTACACGAACAACTGATTGCCTGGCAGCGTGTGAGGACGAGAAGGATCGCTCGTGGTGTTCACTGCCAGAAGAGGACTTGCAGTACGAGTCGAGCCTCCGAACTTCATAGCCTCCCAACACCTCCTCCGTCCCCCTTCTCGGCCTTCACTGGCTCCCGGTGCCACCACCGCATCCAGAAGCTGACAGCAGACTGCATCGAAGCCGAGAGAGAGCAGTCGGAAGCGACGACTTCACTGACCCGAACGAGCTGCTCAATCGAGCAGAGACGCACGGACGATCTTGGTGTCTCGGCTCACGGAAGCCCAGAGCGGATGCAGTGCTCTGACATGACAACAGCGACCACTTCCTGCGGGAAGTGCTGAACAATGTGGGTGCTGGGACTACTGGAGCTGGTGCTGTTGAGCACATTCGAGAGATCGTGCGCTTCGAATAACGCAGATGAGAGCACAGCACTGTTTCCGGTCAGCCACTTGAGCGCGACGACCGTGTCGAATGAAGCCACTATGTTGCTGGCGATAGTACTGGTGTTGCGGAGCACGTAGGCAACGTCGAACAGCAGCGTGCCAAGTCTGAAGGAAGTCAGTCATGATCAGCGTGGGAGTTCGTCAGAGCTCAGATGATCACCAGGATACGGAGCGAAGCAACCTCTGTACTCCTGCGCCGTTATCTCGCATGAAGACCAGGAACATGGTCGAGTCGGCGCGACCAATCATCGACAGTGTGCTCGTCCACCGCTTCGACACACTCGTTGCTTTCTGTCTATTGGAGTCGACGACGCAAGCGAACAAGCAGCTTCATTCTGTATCGGTCGATTCCCTGGCCAAGGTGCACCAACAGCTGCGTGAGACAGGACACGATGATCGGGTCGGTCGCAAAGAGCGCAGCGTTGGCGAATTGTCCTTCATCACTGTTAGGAACTCGAGCACTTCGTTCACGCACACAACTCCTCTGCGCTGCTCGAACGCATCCCGAAGCGTCTGCAGCGCCAGTGCCCGCACGTGGTATTGAAGCGTGCTCACGTCGTCGCCCGAAAGCTCGCGAGATCAGTGGGTCACACACCCTCTGGCCGCGCGACTACTGCTGATGGAACACGACCCGAGAGAAGCCAAAGTTTGAGAAGTATGTACAACCCGCGTAGGATGCATCGGGATGCACACTTGTGCGTCGTTTCGACGACGTGCCAATAGCAAATTTCTATTCGTTGTGAAACACGTCTGCTCGGATTTGTCAGGAGGACAAAAGCCGATCACACGGAATCGCCGATCAATGGTGGTGAGGCAGCTCGTGGCGCGCGTGCAGCGCTGGCAGTTGCTTGGGCGGTACTACGCCAACAAGTGGCACTATGACGGCTCCAAGTGGGCCGAGCGCGTGTGGTACGGCGAGCGCTCAAGCAACGCGTCCGTGGCGTCAGTCCCCTTTATGATCACGCGCAACATGCGGGCCCAGCTCGAAACCGCGGGCTTTCCACCGCACGCGATCGCCGCGCTCTCGCCGCAGGTAGCGCACCAGCTGCTCGCAAACAAGCTCCCATACGCGCAGTTCGTCGCCCAACAGCAGCAAGAGATTGCGGACGCAGCAGCGCGTGCGTCAGAGGCGATTGCGCGTGAAGAAACCGACGTGGAAGAGGCGTCATCGGCGCAAGCGCTCGTGGTCGTGACGGAGGAGACATTACGTGAACAGCGTGAGGAAGCGACGGCGAGTACAGTGCCAACAGTGGCCCTCGTACTGCAAGAGGACCGCAAGAAAGACGTGTAAAGCGCAGCATCACGTTGAAAGACGGACGCTCCGTCTTCTTCTTGTCGACTGTCTCTTGCGTTTGTTATGGTGTCGATACGCTCGAGCGTACTGTACTCTTGCCAAACGTCTTTGCAGCTTTACGCGCCTCCTGTCAGCTGCTTGACGCGAGTCCGCAACGCGCGCACCCATCGGCTCCGTGCGAGTGTGCGGCCGCCAGCGAGCACGTCCTCCCAGGAGCTGAGGGCGAGTGCGAGCGCGAGCTGCCCGAGCTGCAGCGCTAGCAGAAATGTGACTCCGTAGAGCAGCTTGGCGTCCGCGCGGTCGGTGAGCGCGACCCAGAGCGCGGCCGCCGCCACGTACACGATGTTGACTGCCCAGTAGACGCGGTAAAAGAGCGCGCGGAGCTCGTCGGGGCTCGCGCGCGGCCGGAGTTTGTGGCGCCGCGCAGCACTCAGCGCCCCGTACTCGAGGAACTGCGCTACCATCACGGCGCCCAGCACGCCACCGCACACACACGCGACGTTCGCCAGCAGCGCAAGCATGGTGAGAGCGCGCCAGAGCGCGTCCACTGGCATCGTCGCGGGTGAGGCGTTGAGTGAGACTGAAAGAGGGATTTTCCGTTCAATGACTTGGAAAATGTATGCCGCCACCTTGTTTTCGCGCTTTTTGTGTGGCTCAGGAGCACGCGCTTTCCATTTCAGACCTCTTCGTCGCCCGAGTCGAGGGGAGCGGACGACGATGCTGCTGCAGCGCGTGTTGCGTCTGCGTCGGGCGGGCGTGCGCATCCCGCTAAGTACGACGTCTTATGCGCAGAAGCAGCCGAGTGCTTTGCATGCAGCGCCGTGGCTGCGAACGCTGAGTGTCGCGACGCACGCAAAGAGCGCGTCCACGAGAGCCGACGCCGCCACGCGTGCGGCACTCGTGCAGGAGCTCAAGACGCTCTGCAACAGCATGCGGAATGACCTTCGCGCCGCGCCGCCTGCAGAACAGATAGCCGAGAGCTGGGCGGCGCGTGTCGCACACTGGCGCGCGCACGACGCGGCGCCAGAGCTCGCGGACGAGCTGCTCGCCGGCTACGAGAGCGCCGTCGCGATCGCGACCAAGCAGCGCCAGTTTGAGCTCGCGCGCGCGCTCGTGGCGCAGATGAGGGCGCTCGGACTCGTCCCCACGGCCGCTACGGTGCAGGTTCTCATCCGCAGCGTGGCGCTTGAGCTGCTGGCGCGGCCAGTCGCGACGTCCGTGGCCGACGTCCGAGTGTTGGTCCCGACGTCGTTGAGCGGGTCGTGGGAAAGGGACCTGCTTGAAATCGTGCGGGCGGAAGAGCACCCACACCACCGAAAGCCAGCGCTCGAGCGCCAAGTTTTCCAGACGCAGCTGCTCGACGGCGTCGAGACGCTATTGGACCAGTACGAAGCGAGTGCCGCGGCGCCTCGCTCCGTTCTCCCGTACAACAAGGCGCTGCATGTGTACGCGGACAATGGCGTGCCGTTCACGCGCATGCTGGAGCTCATGGTGCAGCGCAGCGTGCGGCCAGACGCCGACACGTACGTCGCACTGCTGCAAGCCGCACGCTGGTCCGAGCTCCCAGCGACGCTGAACCAGCTGCTCCAGTCCGGACTCGTCGATGCGCTCACAGCTGCGGACGCAGACGTGGCAACAAGCAGCGACGCAGTGCACGCGATCTGGACGAGCACGATGAAGAGCGTGCTGCACTCGTACGCGAGCCGGTTCTTTGACCGCAAAGAGCCAGTGAGTCTCGCAGACGTTGACGAGCTCAAGAAGGTGTTTCGGTACGCGGAACAACAGCTCTCGCGTGCGTTCCCACGCTTCCAATTCGCTACAGCAGCGCAGCACGAGGCCGTGTACACGCTGCGTGCGAAAGCAGCAGCCACGGCCGGGCTCGAGACGAGCGTCATGCGCGCTCTCGACGAGTACGTGGCGCTCGCGCCCCCGGACGCGGTGCTCCAAGCCGACGCTTTCCTGTGCGCTCTTGAGCTCTACCCGTCCTGGCAGCTCCGGATCCTCTTGCTGCCGAAAGAAGAAGTGCGGGAGCGTGCGCTCCGTCGCGACGTCGCTCGCTCTGCACGCGTCAGCGAGCTCGAACGGGCGCACAATCGCCTGGCGGACAAGCTGCTGCCGGCCGCGACCGACAAGCTCGCGACTCTGTCGGCGGACCCGACGACAGACGCGGAGACGCTCGAAACGCAGCAGCGACTCGTGGCTGCGCACACGCGGGCCGAGCAGACGATGCTCCAGCGGCTGGACCGTGCACGTGAGCGCAAGAGCTACCAGCTGCTGATTCAGGAGCAGTTTGAGCGCGCCGACCGCGCCGTGCTGGCGATCCAAGAGAAGCTGCTGGACGCTCGTGTCGGGACGAACGGCGACAGCGGCGACTTGGATGTGCACGTCAAGCTCATGGAGCAGTACATGACGTGCGCGAACCGGTTCGAACAGCGGCTGCGCAGCCGCCAGAAAGAAGTCGCGCCGCAGGTCATGCGCCGTGTCTTCCGTGTCGTGAAGGAAGCGACTGCGGCGTTCGATGCGTTGGACGAGGACGAGAACGAGCGCGACCAGCCCAAGCTGAACGAGCTCTTCCACCTCGCGATCCGCACAGCGGTGCTCTACTGGCGCTACGACGAAGCCGACAAGCTCGCGCGTCGCAAGAAAGCAGTGCTCCAGACGCGCGTGCTCGACGCGCGCGACTACGAGCTGCTGATCTTCCGCGAAGTCACGGACCGCAACATTCGCGGCGCGTACGGGCTCGTGCAGGAGATGCACAACGCCGGCCTCGCGCCGTCGAAAGAGGTGATCCACCGCATCGTGCTCGGCGTGCTGCACAAGCTCGACAAGCAGACTGCCGACGACTTTAGCGGGGACCTCCTGGATGGCATCGACGACGAGAACGAGGAAAGCACCAAGCGCGACTCGGACGACCTGCTGGAAGACGCCAACGACGACAGTACGGCCACTGGCGAAGACGACGAGAAACTGATGAGCTCGGACTCGCAGACGATCGAAGACGAGCTGCTCTTCGGCGACGAGCTTCAGTTCGACGGCGACCACGACGACAGTGCCGAGAAGCTCGCGCTGGGCTCCGGCGCACCGTCCGCGCTCGTCGACATCGCGAGCTTCCTCCAGGACTGGTACAACCTCCACGGCGTGCGTCCAGCTGCGAAGACTGTCGTGCCCGTGCTCGCGCGCCTGCTGGCGGCTCGGGACCTGCCTGAGTTCAAGCGCCTGCTGCAGATCCTCGAGTCTATGGAGGGCGGGCTGACCCCAGCGACGACTGTCTGGCTCGAGAAGCGGCTCGAGCGTGTAGGCAAGTCGCTCGACGACTTCCGTCTCACGAAACGGGGCTGACGCGACACGCGATAGGCCACAGACAGGGGACAGGAATGCTCGGCCGATGCGTCCGTTCGTTCCCTTCTTTTTCAATAGACTGCCTGACGCCAGGACGCAAGGCGGGAGCGCAAGTGCACAGAGAGCGTTTCAGCCAAAGCGTCGTCGTGACAGCGCTGCTGTGTCCTAGTGTCGTTGCTTCTTCCTACACATTGATCTGGTCCAGCGACGTCGAGAGATAGGCTGCGAGCGCTTCGACCTGCCCATAGCGGAACATGTCAACCAACAAACACACTGCGCTTGTTCCTCTCGTTCGTTTCCACACACACACACCCGCACGCACCTTGGCCTTTAGAAGCCCCGACTCGGCGCCACCACTCGAGTACGCGCAGACGAGGAAGCCCTTGCCCGCGGCCGCCATCGCCAGGTTTCCATTCTGCACGTGTTCGCGAGCGACTCTCGTCAGCCACAACGCTCTCGTACTACAGCGAGAGAAAGAGAGAGAGAAAGAGAGAGAGAATGCAGCGCACACGCACGTCGAGGTCGACGAGCAGCGTCTGCAGCGCGTGGCCGGCGTTGCACTCCTTCCCCGAGTGCGCGAGTTCGCCCCACGTGTGCGCTGCGATGGCGCCGACCACCTTGTGGTCTAGAGCGTCGCCCACCGCCCCCACGAGTGCGCCGTCGAGCGTCATGAGCCTGGCGGTGCGACTGTGTCAGTGGCACTGTACACACTCAAGACCCACGAGACGCACACACAAACGCAGTAGACGGCCCACGCACATGGCCGCGTCCACGCCGTCGCCTACGATCTGCCCAAGCACCTCGGGGAGCACGCGTGCGCGCAACATCTCGCTCTTCTTTCCCTCTAGAATGTAAGAATGAATGTCACTTTGCCGATGCAGGATTCGCTTCATCTCTGAGTTATATCACTATCAAATCTAATGCGGACAGGTGAGGAGCATGCGAACGTGTATGCGCGCGAGCAGCTCCGTGGCGTCTGTAGCGCTGCGTTGCTGATGGCACTTCTTGTGAGCAGTGGAGGTGGTCGTGAAATGTGCGAGCGTCGTCGACTTTGTGAGCGTGCGCAACGCTGTGGACACGCTGCTGGCGCGACGCACGTCGAGCGCACAAACAGGTGCGCACTTGGAGCAGGAGATGGTGGCTCGTAGCCGGACGATCGTTAAGTGCGTGTGTTGCACAGGCTCCGTCGAGTTCGAGAGCGATGCGTTCCTGAAGGAACACGTCGAGAGCGTGCGAGTAGAAGGTGCGGCCAATCCGCGACAGCTCACGAGCGCGACTCGTATGAGGCTCTCATGGTAATGTCTCGCGCCTTCACAGACGACGATGATGACGACGACGAGAGCCACATCGCCGCGACAGAGCTAGCAGTCCACGTCTTCAAGCTGAGCGACGTGCGAATTGAACACTCTCTCTTGGCTGCTTGTATGTGCGTTGCACTAATGCATGACGTCGCCCACCCACCGAAGGAACCGCCGGCCGAGGAGACAGCGGAGGACGACGAGAGCGTCGCGACTTGCCACGAGCTGTCGCTCCCGTCCCGCAGCCTCGACGGGCTCTGGGAGTCGCTTATCTTTGACACGAACGTGAAGCCAAACGTGCTCGCGTACGCGACGACCGCCATGCGCTTCGCAGACTCGCGGGTCAACCCGCACATCATTTCGTGGAACCGGTGCGACGCCATAGACAGCAGAGTAGCCGTGTGCGTTCGACACGTGGAAGCTTTCATTAACGCACTGTATATGGGTGTATTGCTGCAGTGTGGTGTTGCTGCACGGACCGCCAGGCACAGGCAAGACGAGTCTCTGCAAAGCACTGGCGCAGAAGCTCAGCATTCGGCTATCGGAGCGGTACGACGCTTCGGTCTCTGCTCCCGTTCAACTGTGTCGATTAACACGCTGGACGCTCTCTACTGTGCCTCGCTGCTGTAGGTTCCCGAGCGCGTTCCTGCTCGAGATCAACGCGCACAGTCTCTTTAGTAAGGTGAGTGTATATGGGCTGTTGTTTGTGTCGGACGCTCAGGTAGAAGAGAGTGGCAATGAGTGATAGCCGCTTGCTGACGGCCGTCGCAGTGGTTCTCTGAGAGCGGAAAGCTCGTGATGAAGCTCTTTCGGCAGATCCAAGAGCTCGTGGACGACGACGAGGCGCTCGTGTGCGTCCTGATCGGTGCGGATCGCTCGTTGATATGAAAATTGGCGCTCGACTCGTTTGCAACACAGCTCACCAAGGCGCTTGGCGGGCGTAGACGAGGTGGAGTCGCTCACTGCCGCTCGGAAGGCCGCTCTGAGCGGCTCAGAGCCGTCCGACGCGATCCGAGTCGTCAACGCTGTGCTCACGCAGCTGGACGCGCTCAAGAACTACGCGAACGTGCTCGTGCTCACGACGTCCAACATCACAGAGGCGATCGACATTGCGTTCGTGGACCGCGCCGACATCAAGCAGTACGACTGAGCTGGGAGCGATGCTACCCTGGCGTCGTGTGTGTCTCTCGACACTCTGCTGGTGGCTCACACGCGCCACACTGTGTTGTTGCTCGCCTAGATACGTTGGACTCCCGTCCGTGCATGCGCGCTACGAGATCCTGCGGAGCTGCGTGGACGAGCTCCAGCGCGTGCAGCTCCTGGAGCCAAGCACATCGTCCCCGATCCTGTCATTCACGCGACTCGCGGGTAAGCGCGGGTCGAGAAAGCGGCTCGCCGAGCAGATGGACGCGCTCATGGAAGAAGACACCACTGGTGACGCGAGTGTCACCGTGTCGACCACGCTGCTCCACGTCGCCGAGTTGGCCGACGGGTTCAGCGGCCGAGCACTGCGCAAATTGCCGTTCCAGGCCCACGCGTTCTTCGTGCAGGTGCGAGACGATCATCCGTCGTGTGGGGCAGTCGAGGAAAGGTGCGACCTCGCTGACGTTGTACTTGTCGTACAAATGAGCTTCTCTGTAGTCTCGATCCGCGAGTGTGACGCAGTTCATCAAGCACTTGGGCCGGACCGTCGTAATCGAGATTGAGCAGCGACGATGCCTCGCAACTGCGTGATGTGCGCGTGTCAGCGGCTGTATAATTAGGCGCAGTCCACTCGCTTTCATTCGTGTCTCGCTCGCTCATTCGAGTGTTCCCCATACTGACGCCACAGCAGTGAGGGCAGCATGGAGATTGGCCCGCCGATCGCGACGGCTGCGAACCCCGTCGCAGATCGGTTGCGTCCGTCAGCGATTCGTCCAAGCTCGGCGCTGTGTTTCGGGACGAGAGATCTTGGCATCGTCACCCAGAAGAAGAGACCGCTGACAGCACGTGGGACCGCAGCATCCACGCCGTGTGACCGAAAGCCCCAGCAGCCGACGACGCAGTGGCGCTTCCTCGAGACCGACGCCACGAGCCATGGAGGCGCTACTGTCACCCACTCAGCACGGTCGGGCTACAGCCGCTGTCAGCGACCAGCGACGTCGCGAGAGCGGACTGCTGACAGCAGAGTGGCGGTGCCAACACGTCCAGCGACAGCGCGAGCACCACCTTCAGGTCGTCGTCTTCCTCCTCCTCCTTCACACACAGAGACGAGCTGCGGTATCGATCGCGACCGTGTCCGCGTCGAAGCGGTCGATGCGATCGACGCTCGGACGATCCGAGAAGCGGCACAGCGGGAACAGAACCAGAGCGTGAACGGAGGCGATCCACTGTGCGGCAAGAGCGTCGAGCCACGAAGCGTCGAGATGGTGACGCTGCAGAGCTGTGAGTCTGTCCAGAACGCCGTGAGTCTCGTCGCGTTCGCGCGCGTCCAGGCGTTCCACGCACGAGCAAAGGGCGACTACGCTGGAGCTGCGAAACACTATGCGAAAGCGGTCGCAGTGGCACCGAGCGACCCTATCACGCTCTTCCAGCTCGCACTCGCGTACGAGCGCTCCGGCAGCATCCACCTTGCGCTAGCGACGTACGCAAAGCTTCTCGCGCGCGACGATGCCACCTGCTTTGCGTACTTTAACGCCGGCAACGTTCTCATGCGACTCGGCCGAGTTGAGGACGCGATCCGCCACTACAGTGCCGCGATCGAGCGCTGTGGCGTCAGCGACGAGAACGAGCCGCAACGGTGCGAGTTCTTCCGCCAGCGTGGAGCCGCGTACCGGAAGCGCGGGGACTTTGAGAAAGCTGCGCGCGACTACGCGCACTGCCACTCGCAGACGATAACCACTCGCGCTTCGATTCGACAAGACGAGCACGTACAGTGGAAGAGCGAAGCACCACGTCTCGCAAACACGATCGTCTACACCGCAGAGCCGCTGTATGCGGCGCCAGAGGCTTCAGGGCAGCTCGAGGTCGCGTTTGACGTTTGGACGCGCGAACACGTGTTTCGGGTTCTGAACCTTAGTCCTTCGTTGCGTTCGATGAGCGACTTGCATCTACTGGCGGACGCGCTCGGCGCTTGCTTCCCGTTCTGCAGCGTTCTATCTCCCGACGCCCGTGTCGCTCTTGCGGCCAAAGTTGTGGGGGCGGCGGCTATCCGAGTGGGCACGCCGCTGTGTCTGGAGAAGCAAAGTGGCTCGCACGTCTTCTTCGTGTACCGCGGTCGCGTGTGCGTGCGCAAGACTGTCGTCCAGTCAGCGGCAGCGTCAGTGTCGGAAGAGCACATCGATGACGACGCAACCGTTCTTGACGGCGGTATGCACTCGTTCGAGTCGGTCTACGCGACGATGCGTCCGCCACAGTATCGTGACGACACCAGCGAACGCGAGCTGGAAGCCGCGATCGGCCGGCTCGCACCAGTGTCACGACAGTGGGAGCAGCGACAGATGACGCTGTGTCACTTCGGTCCCGGGAGTGTCGTCGGCTTTCAAGGGAGACATTCGGGGGACGCACGGTACGTGCGTGCTACGTTGTGAGTGTTCCGACAGGCAATGGGATGGACGGACGGACCGACCACTCATCGATCTCACAAGGAGGGAGAACTGGGAACTCTCGCAGTGTGTACTCGGCGACAGTTGACAAAGAGAGCGACGTGCTCGCCCTCTCGTGGTCGGATTTGCTCGAGGTCGAGAGCATTCACCGCTCTTCCCAGGTGAGTTGACGGGTTGGCCGTCGCTTGTGGAGTGGCTGCTACTGTTGTTTCATGTACCAGATGGTTGACAGACACCACGTTTCTGTGTGTGCGACGCCAGGCGGACTCGGTGGCGAAGTTCCTGCGCACGGTTCCTGCGTTCCACGGCATCCCCGCCTCTGAGCTGCGACAGCTGTCGCTCCAGGTACAGTAACCGCAACAGGGAAGAGAAGTGAGTGCTTGGTTGTCTCTGTCACAGTGGGCACTCTTCTCACACCCGAGCAACTTTGTGAAATTCTACGCAGGCGAAGCGAGTGAAGCCCGTGGGGTCCAAGGTCGTGTGCTCCGAAGGGCAGCTCGTCGACGGCGTCTTTGTCGTGCGGGACGGCGAAGTCTGTCGGCTCGCCCCGTCTGACCTCCAGCTCCCGCCCGACCTGTCGATCTCGTTTAACTTGTGTGGGTCGTTCGCAGGGCCGTCGCACGAGCTCGAGAAGACGGGGCGCGAGTTCTTCACGCAGCTCGAGTTCGCCGGTGACCCACTCGCGTTCGCGCACTTGAGCGACGTAGTGCACGGCTTTCTCCCGCACGACTTTGTCGAGAGCAAACTGGTTCAGTTGCAGCAGCTCGCGAAGGCGGCCACGAGCGGCGTCCCAACGGCGCCGAGTGTGAAGCCGCCAGCGAGTGCGACGCATTCCCGGAAGCAGACGATCCTCGCTGGGAGCGGACGTACCGTCACTGCGCTCTCGCTTCGCCGGGGCGGCGTGTTCGTCGCGTCGTCGTCGTGGGTCCCGCCTCGAAAGTCGCGCGTCACGGGGCTGAGCGGCCTTGGTATCGCGTGTGCGAAGAGCGCGCTCATCACGCGTGTGGCAGCAGATCTGCTCTTCTTCACAGCCGCCGACGTGACCGCGTCGCTGTCGCCCGCGAGTCGAGATGTGCTGTACCGGAACACACAGGCACCTGCCGACAGCAGCCACACCACAGGTGTCGGTGAAAAGCCGACACCTGCGGACGTTGTCCCCCGACAGAATCTGGAGCCACCGATAGTCGAGTGCGAGGACATGCTGGTGCAGCTGGCGTGGACGACGAGCTGGTCCAAGTACAAGACGAAGCTCGTGGAAGAGATTGTGCACGACAAGCGGACAGTGAAGCCGCGCAACTGCTTCCAGACAATGGTTTAGGTTGTGAGTCGGTGGGTAAGACGGCGACAGTGAGAGAGAGCGGGGTGGGTGAGATCATCAGCACGACAACACTGGAGTGCGATATCTATACGAGCAAGAAGAAGAGGAGGAGGAGAGATGACGATGACGACCAGTGGTGGTTAGATAACGCTACGAAGTCGTCATCCGGTAGTGGAGCACAAGCTGCGCATCGTCGCCGTGTCGGCGTTGCCAGATCGTGCGGTGGATAAAGTGCACCGACAGCTCTGGGCCCACGATCGCCCCCATGCACGCGACTTCGAGTTCGCCCGCATGCTCTTCCAGTTGCAGCGTCTTGACCACGTACTTTCGCAGCTCGAACATCTGCGGTGCGAGCGACGTGGGCGTAGTCAGCTTCTGTCCGACTCGAACTTTCAAGTCCCAACCGCCAGACTGGACCAGTACGTACTTTGAAGCGCCCGTCGACGTGTAGGTACGGCCGTTGCAGCGCTGGGAGCAAGCGCTCGCTGTGTCTGTCGTCGCATCGCAGCGGCGTCTCCGTCAGTCCGCCAGTCCCGTCTACAGTCATCCCAACCGCCCGACCCCACCTGTTGTCAGGCTGCACTTCGATCGTCACGAGCGTCACGACCGCCTCGCTACTGGAGACCGCCATGGGCTTCTGCAAGCTGCGCTTCCGTGACGACGTCGTCGTTGACTGCGAACTTCCAGTTGCCCCACCCGTAGTACCAGTTGCCATCGTCAGAGCGCCAGCGTCTCGCTGACCTCCTCCTCTCTCTGCAAGCGTCGTTGCCGACACAGCGACAGTGGAAGGCGAATGACTCGCACTACTGCTAGTCTTTAGCGCCAGCGGGTCAGCTTTCTTCTTGGCAAAGTGGTGGCGCGCGTAGAACTCGTTCTCGAGCACTGCATCGCGGGCCTTGTGCTCTGGGAAGATGCGGTCCACGACGTCCTGGAGCCGCTGGTCCGAGCTGTTGTTGTCCCACAGGCAGCCATCCAGTCAGTTCGGTTCAAATTCATAGCAGCCATCCATACAGATCCACACACACAGTTGACGCACATGAGCGTCGCAATCGGCCGCGCACTGAGCGCCATGGCGCACTTGGGGCACGCGGGGGCGTTCGGGTCGCACTGGACGAGAAAGTAGCGAAAGATGCAGCTCTTACAGACTGCCGCCACAGACCAAACAGTGAGCGACTCGTACGTACAAGCCGACCAGTGCACACAGTACACAGTACGCACACGAGTGGAGGCACTCGGGGATCGTGTGCGCGTCTCGCAGGAGCCCGCGGCAGAGCACGCAGCCCAAGTGCTCGACGAGCGGCGCGAGCGCCAGCGTCACCTGGCAGACAGCCGGGTGGGCAAGCGTCAGGCACTTTGTTCAAGACGTTGCGTGGGGAGCAGGAGCAGCAGGAGCAGCGCGAGAAGGACGCACCGAGCGCGTGTCCGCGAGCGCTGCCATCGCCACAAGTGCACGAATGACAAGCGTTCGCGCCAAAAAAGGTTACCATTGCATTAGGGCTATATATTCAGCATACAAAACCGAAGACTGCATATTTCGAGGTTTACGGAAAGCAACAACAGGAACAAGGCCAAACACATCAGGAAGACGAAAAAGATGCGAGTTTGACTCGCATCTTTGAGGTGCCATCAATGGTGTCACATCAAGCGCGTTGACGCACAAAAGGCGCGATAGTATGGACAACGGCTCGCATGTACTTCCTCTGTCCCATAATGTTTGGCACTTTTGCTGTCCCAAACATGCCAAATTTGAAGCAAACCAGATTCTAATTGGCCAAAACTCGAATCAAGCGAGCAATTAAATGGAAGCCACTCTCTCACTGATCTCATCC
>JAASFJ010000272.1:0-29356 GCA_023333755.1 Globisporangium uncinulatum
CACATTAGGTGAAGATGACCGAACACAGTGTGCTTTGTTACACCGCTGACTTGTTGTATCGCACAGTAGATTGAGTTGAGGCCACAGTCGAGCAACGATTGTGCGTGCTCGATGTGTTGCTTCGTCAGACCATTCGATGCCACTTGCTGTCCGATTTTGGGATCATAAACCGATTGTTTACGTTACAGTACAAGACTTTGGACAGGTGGAATATCGCTTGTAACGATTGATCACAGATGGAGTGCTGCTACTTGTAAGTCTAGCCAATGTCGTTCTGTATTCGTAGCGACAAATTTGATCTGCTGTCACAATATCTCCTCAGACTCAGTGACTTCGATGGACTCAGTTGCGTAACCAAAAGCGCTATTCCCGCCAAAAAAACAGGACGCGACGATGGAGGTGCGTCTCGTGTGTGTGGAGCGCGCAGGACAACGTCCCAGTGCGTCGATCGGACCGCATGTGTAGCCCTATGGATGCCGCACACCCTCGATAACCAGTCCCTTCCTACCTCTCTTGCTCGGACCCCACGTCCTTTTAGAAGAAGAAGCAGGCGTCCATCGCCGCGTTCTTCTCCCCGCGAGCCAAAGACTCCTCCGCACCAAAGCCAATCGCAGCCAATGCGACTCTCGACAATGACGCACCAGCACCAGTACCCGACAAGCAGCCACCACCACTAGTAGCAGCATCCCATGACGATGACAACGACGCTGCGCCGCCCAAAAAGCAGCGCAAGAGCCCGAAAACCGCGGCTGCGACAGCCACGAGACCCAAGCGGTCGTCGCGCACCCGAAGCACCGCTACTGCTGTCGTGACAGCCAGTGACGGCACAAAGGATCAGCCAGTGGACGTGTCGACAGCATCGGCATCGCCAGACGAGCACGCGGCCAGCGCCGTCGCTGTTGTCGTGGATCTGAGCGCGTCACCGAGCGACAGTGGGAAGCGCTCGGTCATTGAGCTGCTCGCTACGCCGCCACCGGTCGCCAAGCGCACAAAGACGAGCGACGCAGAGCCAGAAGCAACCACAGCAGATACTGTCGAGGCGAAGGACCCACGAGTCCCGACTGGCGACTCGGATGGCGTCGTTCTCAGCGGCGACGAGGACGACGGCGACGGCAGCGGTGGGCCGCACGTGATGGAGCCGCCAAAGGCGAAGCGGACAGCCGGGCGACCGCGTGGCCGGAAGCCGTCGCCGCCAGCAGCTGACGCTGCAGCTGCTACACCCAAGCCCCGTGGGCGACCTCCTGGCGCGAAAGCGAAAGCGAAAGGCGACGCGACGACCCCGACAGCGCCAAAGAAACAGCCACCACGCGCGTCCAAGGCTAAGCTTCCAGCTGCGGACGCTGCACCGACAGCGGCCGAGCAGAAGCCACCTCCACCACCACCGCCGCCTGCGCCACTCGACCCGCTCGTGAAGGCCCGTGTCGACACGTACCAGCAAAAGATCGACGAGCTGACGCAGCAGTGCGCACACTTGCTGCAGACGTCGTCGACGACCGCGACCGACGGGATTCTGCAAGAGATCTACGGCCTCGCTCTCGACGTCGGGCTCGAACTGGGCCAAGACGGCGAAGGCGACAGCAGCCGCCCTGACACGACCGCGCTGGCGGAAAGCGTCGCTGGGCTCTTCCGCAGCCTCACGACAGCGTTGCCGTCATCGGAGAGCAAGCCGGAGGTTGCTGTCATGACCGAGCTCTCGCCAGACCTCAAAGCCTTCGTGGCCAGGAGCGTACAGGGGCGTGCGGGCAGCTTGTCGTCGCTCGCACAGCACTTGCTACAGACATTCAGTGCGATGGTAGCGACCAAGCAGCCCACCGACAACGATAACGCAAGCGACAACGCAAGTGGCAGCGCAAGCGACAGCGCTGCTGTCGTTGCTGTCGCGGGAGTCGACCCGACAGTTGTGCGTGCGCGCGTGCTCGCGATGCTCGAGATGGAGATCAAGATGCTCGCTCAGCGCACGAACTACGGCGTGCGGCCGTTGAAAGCCAACTTGTACGAGGACACGACCGTCGCTGCGCTCTGGATCTGGGAAGTCGGCACTCTCGACAAGTACTTTGGCGACGAAGCGCACAAGACGATCAAGCGCATGCGGAAGAACCGCAAGCGCCTGGGGCTGCAGCTCAAGGTGCTCGCACGCGTCGTGCAGCTGCTGCTCCAGAGTCCGCTCGACGAGGTCAAAGTGAGCGCTGAGGAAGCGAAAGTGAGCCGGTTCGTGCTCGCGACTGAAGCCGAGACGCTGAAAGCCCAGGACCGCGAGCGCAAGGAGGTCGAGAAGACGCAGCTCGAGCTCGACAAGGAGCTCGCCAAGCAAGAGGAGAAGCGCAAGCGCGACGAAGATGGCGAGGCCGAGCGTGCGCTCGCGCACAAACGCAAGAAGTCGCTCGTGTCGTACTTCCGGTCGATCGACAGCTCGACGAGCGAGACGGCAGTCGTGAGCAGCGCTGGCGCTGGGACCGGAGCTGTCGGCGGTGAGTTGGAGAATGGGAACCTCATGAGCCAAGCGGACCGACGGAAGGCTCGGCGCGAGACAGCGCAGCACGCAGTCATGGCGCGCATGGACGCGGCCGTGGCGTACTTGGTCGGCGGTGAGACAGCTGTTGCGGCTGTCGCGTCGCTGTCGTCGTCCGCCAGCGACGCGACAAAGTCGGTGGAGCAAGTGCGTGCACACGTGCAAGGCGAGCGCAAGAGCGCCGTGCGTGTGACGGCTGCGTCTGGGTTCTGGGGTAGTCGGCGGCGTCGCGACCCGGCGCTCGGCGTCATGAAGCTGCTGCAGTTCCACGAGAACTACCGACCGGCGTACTTTGGCACGTTCAGCACGACGAGCCGGGTGTTTCGCGGTGGGCGGCGGCCGCTGGCGCAGTACGCCAAGTTTGAGTACGCAGTGGACAGCGAGGAGGAGTGGGAGGAAGAAGAGCCCGGTGAGAGCCTCTCGGACGCCGACAGCGAGGTCGAAGACTCGGACGACGACCTGGACTACGGCGACCAGTGGCTCGCGTACGAGGACGAGGTGGACTACATGGACGGCGCTGCAGACGACGACGAGCGACAGGACGGCGGTGGCGACGAGAACGGCGACCTGTCGTCACCAGCACGCGCTACCAAGCAGAAGCGCGTGCCGGAGCAGAAGAAGCGCACGGGCCGCAAGAAAGCCGCCAAGCCGCTAAAGCTCGAGCCGCAGATTGTGGGGCCGTTTGGCGTGGAGGACGCGACAGCCGCAGCGGAGCAGCTGCGTGCGTACACGGGCCAAGTGCTGTGCGCGCCTCAGTTCGAGTCAGCGTTGATGCGGAAGGCGCGCGAGTACGACGAGGAGAAGGAGCGGCAGCGAGTGCTCCAGGAGCAACAAGAGAAGGAGGTGGCGCTCGAGCAGCCCTCGCAAGGGACTGGAGGCGCGTTGGAGGCCTCAGCGGAGGCGCCAAGCTCACAAGGCGTTGCAGCGGCGAAGACTCCTGGGCCAGTGAAAGCAACACCGACAAAGACACCGACAAAGACACCGACAAAGACACCGACAAAGACACCGACAAAGACGCCGCAGAAGCGAAAGATGAGCGCCGAGAACCTCACGAGTCCGCCGAATCCGCAGCTGGCGGCTGTCGCGACGGCCGTGTTGTCGCATCCGGGGAAGGCGGGGATTACTGCGTGGCTCATGAAGCCACAGCCTGGTGCGGTCGTGGACCTCAGCAGCCAGGAAGAGAGCGACGCGATGCTGGTCATCAACGCTGCAGTCGACAGTGCGGTTGTGGACCTGGTCGAACAGGAGAGCGACGCATAGGCAGCCGGAGTTGCCAGCCTTTCAGCACCAGTGGACGCCCGCACGACGTAGAGAGCGAAGGAAACGAGAAGAGAAGAGACGAGATGAGAAGAGTGAGAGGCACACACATGTGCAGAACGTGTGTGGAGAGAGGGGAAGGAACCGTGTTCGCTATCCAGATCGGTCAATCATTACCTGGTTGTGGTCGCGCTGTCGACTCGAGTGGTCGCAGCGCCGAAGAGAGACCGCTGTTAGACTCCAGTTTGCCCCCAACTGGAAACAACCACGAGCAGCTTCATGCTACACGTCTCGTTAGCAGTTTGGCGTGACGCCGTCTACCGCAAAATGCGGATAGATGCAGCATGTTGCCTTAGACATCCCCGATCCCAGTCGTACTGCCAAGTACCTCAGCATCCGACGGTATCAACGATGACGAGTGCATCGTCTCGACCGCCATCTGCTTGTCTAAGCGCTCGGACGTGCTGTCGGGAGTCGCATCCCGTAAGTGATTAGGACCAGGTTCGCCTCGCTGACATCTGGACAGGCGGCGACAAGCAGTTCAAGCGGAACGATCATGGAGGTGATCATGGATGGAGGTGGTGCTGGTGGCCGAACTATTGCGACAGAGGCTTCGCGGCATACAAACCACTTGCGTTCAATCGTCACCCCTTGCGATCATCTCTGGGGCGTCCACCCGCTCTTCACTGCTCCGACTTTCGGACTGCGCGCTGTCGGAGCCTCTGCGACAGCTCTCGGCCCCCGTTGCTGCTTGCGACAGCGACAACATTGGTGCCCTCGATCAGCTCGAGCGCTCGGGCAGCTGTGCGTGCGTTTCGCATGAACGCTGCAGCGGAGGCGGCGGCGTTCGGCACCTGCACTTCGGGCCGCTTCCCAGTCGCGAGTGTGCGTGCACGGCGCATGAAGCGCTCCAGCGCCTCGGGTGGCTCGTCCGGGTCGAGTCCGCGAGCTCGGCGAGCGAACGCAGTTGCCTGTGGATTGGTCGCGGTTGCGGCACTCGCTAGCTTCTGCGCAGTCGCTAGGAACGCGAGCTCTGTCGGCGAGAGTGTTGATGTGCTCGCGGACGCGTCGCTCGCAGCGAGGAGCGAGCGGTGCATCGCCCAGTGCGCGCTCTCTTCGCGCTGCTTGCGCTCCGCTCGCTGGTGTAGACGCCAGATCACCGCCGTCGTCGTGGTCGCTGCGACTACGAGCCAGCCAATGTAGATGAGGCTGATCGACGCCGTGGAGTTCGTGCGGATGCGGTAGATAGCACAGAGCGAGGACCAGCACGACGCCGCGTAGATACCCGACTTGACGAGCTTGACGAACCAGAGCGACGAGCTCTTCATCGAGATCATGAGCAGGAGCAGCGCGCCGTTGCCTGTGAGCCCGACAGCTGCGAGCGCGAGCGAGTTGAACGTGAAGAACGCCTTCGCGGTCGCGGTCATGGCCTTCACGAGCTGACTGAGCAGGAGCACGGCCGGGGCGTACTTGATGTCGAGCTTCTCTTGCTGGAACAGCACCTGGTTCATGCCGTGCGAGAGTAGTCCGATGGGGAGGAAGAACGTGATCCCCCAGAGCCCAAGCAGCGCGTACGGCTTGTGCTCGTCGCTCCAGCACTCGACTGCGTGGTGGCTCAGGAGGAACGGTGGAGTTTGCTGCTCGCCACTGCCGGCGCACTTGTCGAAGTGCGCGCCGTAGTCGCCCCGGCAGTCAATGCACGAGAGGAAGGCAAAGAACGTCGCGATCGTGCTCATGTAGAGGAAGCCGTTCAAAAGCGACGGTAGGTCTTTCGTGAACACGTGGTTCACAACCGGGTTCGAGTCCTGGAACTTGTTTGCGGTCTTGAGCACGACGAACCAGAGCGCGAGCGTGAGGAAGCACAGGATCGCCTTGAGCTCCACCTGCGCGACGCCGATCTCCGTGATGCCGAGCGTTCCGAGCCACTGGACGAACCGTGGAATCTGGTCCGTTGTGTTCCACTTGATCGTCGGGTCGAACGTGAGCGAGTTGAGCTGCACGAGCTCGACGACGATCGAGACGACTGCGAGCGCGTTCTGGTAATACTTTGCTGCGGGTGTGAAGCGGATGTGGTCTCGCTCGTGGAGCACAAAGTGCTCTGGTCACCCACAGAGGCAGACACGGTCAGAACAAGGACGCATCTAATGTACTGAACCGCTACGCGAGGAGCACAGAGAGAGTGACAAACGTACTACGTGCGATGACGAAGATCGAGAGCGCCGAGAGGAAGAAAATGAACCCCACGTACGCGTAGATCACGTACTCCATGAACCAATGGCGCTCCCACGCGTTCGCCCCGACCACGGACGGCAACGCGTACGATACGAGGATGGACGCGAGGGTGCCGCTTACGAGGTAGCCGTGTGCTTGCCAGAGCCGGAGTCCCAAGTTGCCGCTCTCGGGCATCCAGACCCGCGCGAACTCTGCCGCCGCTTTGCGGATGTGATACGACAGAAAGTACGCGTCTCGTTCGGCGCGGCTGTCGAACGCCTTCGCGAGCAAGTCATTCGAGAGGTCTGCTGCAAGCTCCTCCTGTCGCCAGAACGCCACAAAGAGCACGAACAGCTGCAGTCTTCGCGTTACGCGCGCCACCAACCCGTCCATCCGGCTGTCCCGCGGCACGTACTTGCGGTACAGTGGTGACTGGAGGATGCGGAGCCACACTCTCGACCACACGCTGCGTCGGATCCGCTCCTTCTTCGCACGCAGAGCTCGTCGGAGCTTATGCACCGCCATCGCTTCCGACAGCGGGTCCGTGATCGACGCGCTGTCGCACACACGGAGCGTGCTCGCGTCGAAGAGCGCTATGCACGCGCTCGCGGGCGATCGACGGTGCAGGTGACTGAGCGGCGAGTCGTCCGCGATAGCGCCGATGCGCAGCTTCAGATCCGACGGGGTGAAGAACTCGAGCAGCGTCTTCTTCCGGCCGCGCGTGAGCGGCTTCTTCTTGACAAGCCACGATGGTTCGAGTGATGCGGCAGTAGGGCCCTCGCTGCTACGAGCGTGCGGGCTGTTGACCTCGAGGTCGTCGTGTACTAAGCTCGACGGCATGTCCCAGTGACTTGAGAAGCGATTGCCTTCGGCGACCTGGCAGCTGCTCAGCCTCCTGTGCTGAGTCGCTACGTCAGCTGTCAGGAAGTCGATGACGAGGAAGTAGAGACGGTAGAGCCGTACGCGCTGGATCGGCCGAACGAGGAATCGCCACAACGTGACATCGAGCGGCACCGTCTTCACGAACCGAAGCTGGATACCGGCGTCCGCGTCGTCCAGCAGCGTGTGCAGCTGACGGAACGCCAGGTCGGCTTCTGCTGGCGACAGCTCGTGAAAGCGCGACTCCATCTGCAGCACCGAAAGGCGCTCGACTGCGCTTGGATCGATTGCGAAGACTCGCGCGAGGAGATGCAGCACGTCGTGACGCAGCGGTGGAACAGCCATCATCTGCTTGATCTTCTTGGAGCGCAGAGACGCGTATCCAAAGTGGTCGAGTAGCGACTCGAGGGAGCAAAACGGGAAGTTCGACGTGTTGCTCGTCGTGTCGCGGTCCACGACGCCGTCTTGCGAGGTGATGGAGACAGTGACGTTGTTGTCGTTGTCTTCAGTGGTCTCGAGCGCAGCCTCCGAACTACGAATCCCCTCACTATGTTGCTCATGAGCGAGCAACGTCTTCAACACTGCGTACGCTTTCCTCCAGTGAGCAACGAGCAGCGGCAGAGGGTCTGCCAACACTGCAAGCACTGCCGCTGACTGTCGCTTGAGCGTCGCCCAGAGTGTCTCGGTCGGCCGAGTCGCGCCTGACATGAAGGTGCTCACAGACGTCGACGACCCGAGTGTCCGCTTCCACATGTACTCCATGGCCACAAGCAGCCGTTCCAGCCGCGTGTGCATCGACTTAGAGCTCAACACGTACGCGAGGGCCTCGCTGACCTCCGATTCGAGCTGCTGGAGGCGCTCACAGACCTTCTTGGCTTCTTCCGCGACCCCAAAGCCGCTGCCCGTCACGGCTTTGAGTTCGTTCTTGTTGGCGATCCGCTTCAAGAAGCTGTTGAGGTTCTTGACAAAGAGTAGACAGGTATGCGTCCTCGACTGGACGCGCTCCATCTTGCGGAGAAACGCAGGGAGCTCCGTGACGAGCGAGTAGACCTGGTGGAGGTGGCTGCTGTAGTAACTAGCGTCCAATTCGTGGAGCGCGCAACAGACTAAGCTGCTGAGCTCTTCGAGCAACACCAGCCACTCGTGGATCGCAGCGATTCGGCCCGCGTTGCCGTGGTGGAGCACGTGCGAGCGTTCGAACCTGGCTTCGTTCATTTCCCCCTGGATCACCGCGACCATATCGACGTAGAAGTCGAGTGCGAGCGACAGGACCGAGTGGCAAGCGAGTAAGACGCGGCTGTTGCGGTCGCCGACTCGGATGCTGTTTGCCAAGTGCTTCTTCCGGTTCTCGGCGAGGGTGGCCACGAGCTCATCGTGCTCCGCGACAAACACCAGCACTTCCTTTAGCTCCGCCTCAATGCTCTCGCGAGCACTGGATGAGTCGACAACGTCGGACTCCTCGTCCAGTGCGTCGTTTACCGTATACCGAGTCGTATGCGCCGACCTTGAAGTGGCGTCGCGAGACGACGGAGACGACGCACTGCTTGACAGCTGCTCAGTCCCAGGAACGAGGAAGTCGCGGTCGAACTGGACGAACACATTCCGACACTGGGGAGGGATCACGCCAGTGCGCACGCCGCCGCAGATACCCGCGTAGTAGGTCCATCGAAGCGCGTTCAGGTCGCTGTCGAAGTCCCACTTTGTCAGCGCGATGCAGCGCTCCAAGCCAACGATGAATGTACGACGCATCGCCACGCGATCTGTGCCTCCTCTCTCATCGCCACTGAAGTGAGAGACAAGCTCCAGCACACTGCGCTCGACCGTATTGCGTCGTGGGTGCTTCTCCACCAACGACGCAGCGACACGAGCTGCAAGCCGGTCAAAGCTGTCGAGTAACCGTGTCACTTCGCGTGATGCTGCGAAGTGCTCGGGAGCGCAGCCAAGGAAGTGCAGTAGCGTCTCCAGCACGGACAGCGAGGACTGTGTAGTCGCGTCGAGATGAGCCTCGTCCACGTTCCGAGTCGCCAGCAAGCCCATCCATCGCATCTCAAGCGGATCGTTTGGGTCTAGGAAGACGCGGTGAGTGACAAAGTCGCACAGGAAGGATGCGCCAAGCACCAAGTTCTCGCCAGCTTCTCGTGGGAACGCTCGCTGTTGCCACTCGAAGCGGAACACCTCGAACGCCACGCGCCCATAGAACTGCAGCCCTCCGTGACGGAGAAATTTGTTTCGCGACGTAGCGTGTCGACACAACTTGGCGATTACCCGAGCTGCGCTTGCGAGGGTTTGAGCGTACGACGAGTCCGTGTCACGCTCGCTCGGAGTACCGAGCATGCGCACCAGCTGCTGTAGACTGTGCTTCCGTGCAAACACCTCACAGTGAACCATGTTGGAGCGCACAGCGGCCGCAACGAGGGAGAAGAAGCTCGAGCGTGGGCTTCGCGCTGGGAACAGCCTAGCGCTAAGGAAGAGGAGAGTGTCGGTGTTCTCGAAGAAGAGAGCGGAGAGGAAGTTCTCGGTGATCAGCGGCGTTTCGATCGCTGCGATCCACTCGACGAGTCCAGTGAGGAAATTCGGGCCGCTCTGGGCGTCCCAGCCGTGAGTGCGTTTGCTATCTCGTGAGGATGCTGAGGCCGTAAGCGTGGGAAGCACTGCTCCACTCAGACCGAGTTCGTGGTGCCGCATACCCTGGAGGAGCTGAAGCAGTGGCTTCATGCTCGCTTTAAAGAACTTGACGCTCGGATCGCTCCAGAACCACGTGGAGAGGTTCTGAAGACACGCCAGTGCGAGCTGCTCGCTCTCGTGTGTCGGCGTCCGCACTCTCGCGTGTGCGCTCATGACCGCTAAGACGTGGTCCCACAGCTTGATCTCGTCATCGCAGAAGATCACTCGGTTCCGACACAGCTCCGCGACGATGCTGGCCCCGTCCGCTAGAATGGCTGGCTCAATGTCTTCGTGCCGAAGGAGACGCCCAATTGCACCACTGCCGTCTGCAGACTGCTCCACCATGTTGCTCGAGAGCGTGGCATCCACGAAACCGCTCGGAATTGCGATCGTCGCTGCTGTCAACGCTGTGCTTGTATCAGAGAGTTCGCGGATGTCGTTCACACGGATGGTGTGCGTCATCGAGTGCTTGGTTTTCAGGCGCCGTTCACTCAGCGCATCTCGCCAACTTGTCTCGATGACGCAGATCAAGAGCCTGTCCACTTTGTCAAGAGCGATCTCACGCGAGACTCGCTCCTCTACACTACCGAGCTCGAAGCGCAGTTGAAACACACGCTCCTGTCTTAACAGTGGATCCCCACGGACAATGCGAACAAGCACTTTCACTTGCACAGGACATGCGGGTGTACTGTCGTAGACGCTGCTGCGTTGGTTGCCTTCCAGGTGACGATGACAGAACGTCACGCATGCAGTGTGCGCCATCGTCAGCCTCGGTATCGTGTAGCGCTGGATGCTCGTCTTGCGTCCGAACTGCTTTCCTTGGAACAAGAGACGCGCGAGCTGCTCCTGGAAGCTTGGCGCGAACGCAAACAAACTCTGTCGGCGCAGCACCAGCGACTTTGTCGCGAGGTTCTTGAGCGTCCCGATCGCAAAGTGTTGCAGTACGTCAAGTCTCGGGTTCTCCAGCCACGAGCAGATGCGGAGAAAGAGCGTTTGGTGCGCCACGAACAAGCCTTTCACACCTGGGGACGACGTGACGCCGAAGAGCAAGTGGGCGGCTGCTTGCTGCTCTCGGGCTGAGTGAGTCGTCTCAATCACAGTCAGGAGTCGATCTATGGTTCCTTCTCGCGTGAAGATACCGTCGGAGTACTCGCTGAGCTCAGACGAGCAAAGGACGCGCAGAAGCGTCAGAGCCTTGGTCCTGACCACGTCGGACGCTACTAGTGGAGAGTGTTGCTCGTTCAGCGTCACTCGCGTGCAAAACTCGAGAAGATCGAGGCAGAGACCAGCGTGGTGGGCCCTCTCTTCTGGAGCTGGGTCGTCACCCGAGACGTCGTACACCACACCAAAGTAGTTCACAAGGAGGTACAATAGGATCTCCAGCATGTCCAGAAGATGCTGCTCGTACCGAGAGACCACTGCGTGTGGTGCGTCCCGAGGCGTCTCGTCGCCGCTGTGTGGCTTCTCGTTTCGTACTTGGCGGTTTGCTTGGAGTAGCTGGAGGTTCTTCGAGTAGAATCGGACCCAGATTGCCAGCAACGCAAAGCTCGATGGGAGATCCGCTGAGCCAGCCGAGGTTTCGAACACGCGTTGCTCGTTCAAGTTTGCGAAGAATGCGAGACGGCGGTATTGGTTCGGCTCGCTTGGCTCCAGGGAGCACAAGTACTCTGGAGCGCCAGTGTCGCCATTCGTCTCTTGCTCGTCGTCGTCGTCGACTGGATCAAAGTACGGCCACCTCAAGCATTTCGTGACGATCGAGGCTGCGCTGGTCGTAATCGCCCAGTCCGGACACCCGATCGCGGCGAAGAGCTCACAGAAGATCCCAACCTCGTGTTGCATCGTGGCCGAGAACGTGATGTTGGCTACGCATCGCTCCAGTAAGGCAAGTGCGAGTCGGCAAGCGCTCAAGTGAGGATACGGACTTGGAGCCGGCGGGAGGAACTGGAGGTCGAACGTCAGGGACAAGGCACGTTCGGTACGCAACTCGAGCAAGCGAGACGTGCCGACCGTGCTCTGAAGAGCAAAGTCGAGGACGTCGACCATCGACTTGGAAGTCCCTTGCCGTGCGTAGATGAGCGCATCGACCCCGGCTTCGGACTGTGCCAGCTGGTCGATCACACGGAGAGCCTGCTCGAGAGCGACAATGTTGTTCTGGCAGAGTAGGATGGCGCCAGAGAGACCGCGCAGGAGGGTTTGTCGGGTCTTGCGATCGCGTTTCGTGTCGAGTGAGCGCTGTAGACAGCAGGTTCGCACTGCGCGTTTCGCCAGCTTCTCGTCCTGCACCGCGACGCTGAGAACTTCGATTGCAATGAGCTGAACGGGGTGATCGACAGCAAGAAGCGCGACAGTGCGGATGCAGTGGTCTGTCACCAGCTTGAACAGTCTCGCGTTGTCTCTCAGGAACGCACTCGTCGCGTCGTCGCTGATGCGGCACAGCGATCTCAGAAGCTCCAGAAGAGACACGTTGGCTGCTCCACACAGCATCGGTGCTCGGTTGCACGCAGTCATCGTCTCCCACACAAGCTCGTGCGCGATCCGAGTCGCCAGCAGTCGTCCGCTGGATGCGACGTCTTTGCACGTCAGACGAAGCACGTCGCTCCACAGCGCAACAGCGTTTTTCAGCGGAGTGTTGGGAGTTGGAGCGGTGAACACACTCCACCAGACGACGTCGATCACATCCACCTTTGCAGCGTTGAGAGCACGTTGAATGCTGAACGTATCCGATGGAACGCTTGTTGTCGCCACGGACTCTCCTTCAAGCATCTTTGCGACGAGACTGAGCGATACAAAGTGCTGGTGCGAACTCGGTTCGACTGCAACTACGGAGCGCAGGAGCCAGCGAGAGAACGCATCGAAGTGCTCTTGCGATACCCATAGAGTCCCAGAATGCTCGAAGACTGATCCGGAGCTCACAATATCCCACAGCAGTTCGGTGAGAGACGAGACCTCGGCTCCTGCGGTGTCGCTGTCCGCGTAGTAGGCTTGTGTGACCAGCAGAGAGATGCACACCTGCGCACAGCGGGTCTCAGATGACCGAGGTGACAGCAGACGTCCCAGCTGGAAGACTGCCGCCACAGTCTTGCGCACATCGCAAATGGATCTTAGAGGATTACAGGCCTCGCCTTCGCCGGATGATCGTCGACGAGAGATCGACTGTCCGCTTGCGATCTCCACGCTCTCTCGCTTCGATTGGCTCGGCTGAGACACAAACGATACGAACTCGGACGACTGGGTGAGCGCGCAGATTCCGTTCTCGAGTGACCGCTGCAGCTGCATCCATATGCGCTTGAGAACCGGGAGGACTTCCCCCACTGCTCGCGTCCGCTCTCCGCTTTGTAAGTACACTGCGATGGCTGCTTGTGCCGCTGTGAACTCGCGCCGCACTCCATGCTCGAGAAAGTAGATGGCGTGCTCCAGAATGGCTTTCCAAGTGCTCGCAGGCACGTGCAGCTCCCGACGAGTACATGTATGGGAAAGCAGCACGGGAACAAGTTCCAGGTACGCTGCACGCTCGGCCATCGGAACGCTGTGCAACCGCTCGTAACGGTCCAGGATATGACGAACCAACACGTGTGGATCCTGAGCGTAGTGCGTGTCGGCGCTGACGTCCATTACCAGCGAGATAACTTCTGTGACAAGCTGGGTGCGCTCGCCGTATAGCGGACTTGAGCTCACAAGGTTGGCCAGCAAACCAGCCACCAGCTCTTGATCGTCGAGTAGTCGGACGGCATTGTCGTTGCTTGAGACGAGTACTCGGATCGCTTGGATGGCACATTTGCTTCGGGCGAGCGCCGCTTCGTCACGCCACTCGACAGCAGAGGCGAAGTCGAACAGTCGCTGCAGTATTGTCGATCCCCGACTGCACCAATCCGCTTTGCACAGCTGCACGAGGGCTCTGTGCATCGAATGACACTCTGTGATGATCTGGAGCGAGACATCGACATGAGGCGAGTCTATCGTGCAGTGCGGATCCGAGAGCCACGAGCAGAGCAGACGCCACAACGTTTCTTCGAGCTGTTGGTCCGTTCTCCATGGTTCTTGTGGCACGCGTAGCATATGAAGGCACGCTCGCCCACACTCTGTCTTGAACTCGAGGTGCTGCTCTGAGTCTTGCTGGTCATGGCCCGTGCCTGCTGCCAGGTTCACAAACTTATTGAGGCGTTCGAGAGAACTTGCGTGCGTGGTCAACGCCCAAGAGTGCTCGGTAAGTGTGTTGAATAGCTGAAGAGCTGCCAGCGACAGCGTCTGCGAACCATCAGAGCTGTCGCGCTGGCTTCCAGCGACACAGGAAGCTACGCTGGCGATCAGATCCTTGAGCTCTCGATCGCGTAGATCTTCCACTTCGTTCCACACACTCATGTGCCCCTTGCAGTACGCATGCAGCGTATGCACCACCTGCAGCAGCTCAAAGCGTACTAAGATCGATGTGTTGCAGCGCAGCCAAGTAGAAATGCAGATTGGAGGCGTACCTGGAGCTTCAACCTGGCGCTCGATGTCTCCAACAATGAGTAGCAATGGCGGACGAAGCTCTGCTCGCGCGCAAGGCGACGGTAGTCGACGATACTCTGCCAAGGCAGTGCCCCAAGCACGCGCTGGAGCATCGTAAGAGCATCGCCAACTGCGTCGAGAGCAAACGTCGCAGACGCGTCGAGTGCGGTGGATAGGATCTGGATCGACGGAACAAACACTGCGTACTGGAAGTTAGTCTCGACTCTCGACGAACCGGAGCTTCCCAGCAGACCGCGTATCTCGCTTGGGCTGCAGTGCGCGAAGCACCGAATCGACTGGTGCAGCACTCCGACTTTCTCGCGAGCTTCACGACGTTTCGACGCTTCATCTTGCCACGTTGCAGCTGAGTACGGAGCGCCGCTGACTTCATTAGCCATCGCTTCCAGGTCCTCAACGTCGACAGCGGCAAAGCCAGCGCATAGTAACAATAACCGCCGAAGAAGTCGGATAATCGCTTCTCGATGCTGAGTGTTCGAGTCGTCACTGTTTGCAAGCACCTCGGCCAGTAGCCCGAAGGTGCACATCAGCAGTCGTGGGAGTTCTGTGACGCCTCTTGATCGAGCCGTAGCGCTTTCCACGAACGCCAGTATATCCAGGCGAATGACAGTCAAACCGCTTGCGCTGCTCTCCTCGGTGGTCCTGGAGCTTTCCAACAGCCAGAGTATAAGAACCGCATACGCGAGTGCGTGTCGAGAGGTCCAGCTGTACTCGAAAACGCGAAGGATTGCAGGCGCCGAGATGACGTCTCGGATAGCCGACAGCCCAACTGCCGCGTCCGAAGCTGTCGCTTCCACCACCAGACATAGAAACCTCAAGATCGGCTCCAGTCGCTCGCTCTCGACGCTTTCACAACCCACTAGCGCAGCCACGTGGAGACGGATCGTCGTGACGAACGCTGGTTGCACCACCAGAATCTGCACAATAGCTCGGTTGCGAACGAGACTGATAAGGAACTCCATCATGGCGAACCACAGCTTTCGCTGAAGTTGACTGTACCGTCCGCTTGTTATCTTGCCCGCCGCCTCCCACGTGTTCTCTTTCGCAGTGATCGACGCGCAGCACATGGTGATCATGTCGCTCGTCAGCGATGGATCGGCATCGAGAACCTCACACATTCGGTTCAGCAACTCCGAGGTGCTCATGAATGTCGTCATGAACCGCGTGGCGTCATAAAGCAGCTTTCTGACAACGTAGGCGGCAGTGTCGTCGCCTTGGTTCCAAGCGGATAGCCGCGCGAAAAACTGGATGAGCACTCGCACGTCGTCGGTGTTCGTGCGCTCAAAAAAGTCTTCGCATTCGAGGAGGAAGTTCCGGAACGTCGCCACCACCGATCGGCGCACGAGCAAATCCATCGGGTCGGGAGAACCAAGCGGTGACTCGCTCAAGTAGATCAAGGCGATGGTTAGAAATCCTCTCTGGCAGAACGTCGTCGCTCCTTCTTTCGAGTGCGTCAGCGCTTGGACGCACAGGAAAACTGCTCCCAGCGGTCCATTGGCTCGTATTTGTGCTGCTTCAAGTCTGTGGACGGCTTGGACGACGAGTTCCGTGAACGTTGTGGTACTAAGTTCATGGGTGGTTGGCACGACTGCACTCTGGACAACCTCGCAGTTTCTTGGTACATCGAAGCACAGGACGCCGATGCATCGCAACAGCTCCTGTAGAGAGGGTTGCGTGTGGATTGTCAGTATGATAGTATTGCTCACCGCCGTCCAGTCACCCGACAGCAACGTACGTCGTGGTGGTTGTCGAACTGGGAGAGCAGACGAAGGAGCGCAGAGAGAACTGAGAAACGCAACTCGAGTCGCTCCCGAATCGCACCATCACGCACTTCGTCGACTTGGCTTGAGCAGATGAGCTCCACAAACGCGCAGTAGCTTCGGATCAGCATGTGTGGGTCTTCATCACCGCATAGCGTCCTCGGCGCATCCGGGGCTTTGCTCATCATCTCGAGATCGGTAGCGAGGGTTTGGAGCACTTGGTCGAATGAGTCGGCTGAAACCTCGACTTGCGTCCAAACCGAATACGAATCGGCACAGAGGAAGCACGCGAGCGCCATCACGTTGGCGCATCGAATTGGCTCTGGAGCTCGGAGGAGGACATGCAAAGCCTCCAGATGAAGAGACGACGCCCGACCTCTTTGCTTC
Organism: Globisporangium uncinulatum; assembly: GCA_023333755.1. Classification (NCBI taxonomy): domain Eukaryota; phylum Oomycota; class Peronosporomycetes; order Pythiales; family Pythiaceae; genus Globisporangium; species Globisporangium uncinulatum. The sequence continues at coordinate 16,174 of JAASFJ010000272.1, forward strand.
ACGAGATCATTGTGTCGAGGAATCGCCCGGACAAAGTGCGCTGCGGCCACCTCGGCGGTCTGAAAGCCAGAGAGCTGATCTTGTTGAAGAACGAACTGACAGGCATCAAAGTACGCGGACGTCCACGTCTGAGAGATGGTTTCTGCAGCGCTTAGGACGTTCTCGAACACGCAATACTGAAGGGCGAAGAACCGCCTCAGAACCGAAGCGTTGGTCGCCCACTGTCGAACTGAAAATTGGCGAAGCAAGCCAACAACCGCTGGGACCTTCCCCTCCGTGCCTCCACGATCCTTCTCAGCACCACTGGACACTTCAACGCCGACGTCTTTAGCCTCGAGCTCGAGGAACTTGCTGCAGACAACCTGGTCGTTCGCAAGTGCTTTGACGATGTCCAGCGCTAGGCTCACGAGTGTAGACGGCAATGCCGAGACCGTCACTTCGATAAGAATGCGAGTCGCCCATGCGTTCGCCACGAGCATCAGCGCCATGTCGCGATCCGCAGCAAGTAGCTTCAGAAGCTGAAGCGCTGCGATTTGATGCGTTGGCCGCAGCATCGAGACGGGTCGGGACGCGTGCGGGGTGTCACTAGCTTTCGGAGCCGCCGTCATTGCCAGGAACGCTTCCAGTCCGCCACTCTTGACTGCTTGTTGACATATATCCGCGATCTCAAGAGTCGTCGACTCGCCTAGAGCTGCTAGCAGATCGTGACGCGTCACTTCGACAGCATAAACCGCGACAAGGTGTGTGTGGGTAGGAAACCGCAGCCGGAATTGACTTGCGAACGCCCCGAACAGCCACTCGGGATGGCCGATAAGACTTCCTCGTCTCCCGATCTCGACTCGCACGCTGCCAGTGTCGCTTTCATACGAGTTGTCGTTGGTGATAGTGACTCGCCAGTTCTCGCTGAGGACCAGCCACATGGAGTCGGGCTCGCACAAGTTTGAATCGCCCAGCGTCACGAGCCTTGGGGCTTCGAGCGAGTACGCCGCACGGGCGAGCGCATCGCGTGAGACGCTGCTGAACAGCGGTGCGAGGCTTAGAAGATTCATCACATCGCTGAGTTGCTTCGCACAGACTTTACGAAGCACATCTTGTTCAGCTCGCTGGCTTGAGAACACCACTCGTCGAACGAGCTCAGCACGGTCTTCGACAAGAAAGCGACACAGTCTTGCCAACAACCCGCCTGTCGTGTGTGCTGGTGCTCGCTGTCCCACTGCCGTGTTGTCGCTGTAGCAGCGGAGCTTTGCTGCTCGCTTGGCAACGCGTTTGCGAACAAGACGAGTCGTGCAGCGGTAGTAGCCCTCTCGTTGTAACTTGTACACCATCAACGGCCCGTCGGCCGCAAGTGCTGTGGTGGCAGTCTGGAAGGCGATCCCAATGCGATTGATCTGGTTTGCTACGGGTAAGACCCGAGTGCTGTCGTCGCTCGAGCTCAGCATCCAGGACGGAACAGCGCTGAAGTGGCCGTCGGCAGCGAGTATCATGAACGCCTCCTCGTCGAGTAGCCTGCTCTCGACGAAGCCCAGCGACAGCCGCACGAGCTCAGCTGTCGTCAGATCCGCAAAGAGCGGCACTTGTAGTAAATGAGCGAGCTCCACGACATCCCGTAGCCGAGGCGGTGGGGACACCTGCAGTTCACTCAGGCGGACTTGAAGAGTCTCATTCACGGAGCTGTCCACCATGCGTGTCGACGAGATCTCGAGCTCCAGCTGCACGAGCATCGCTCGTATAGGAGGAGACACAGCGAGGACGCGGATCAGCTCCAGCGCGGCTAGCTGCGTGTGCGACTGGAGGGCGTACACGAACGAGACGATTCGAATCAGCACGCGCGCATCCGCTTCAACTGCTTGCTTAGTGACCGGGTGGTCTGTCAACACTCGCCCAAGCAGCTCGAGAAGACTGGATGCGAACGATGCGCGGATGTTCGGTGGCAGCGCGCTCGTGAATGCTGTGTCGAGCAGGACCAGGTCAAGGAGCGTTTGAACGCCTTGGCACTCGATAAGCCACGACACGACAGCGGGTAATCGGACGGACAGAAGGTTCAGCAGTCCAACAGCGTACGCGATTGCAGGCGCCGACGGCACGCGAGGGTCCAAGAGCGTCACTGCGCTCTCCGTCTCCTGTCCCTTGATCTTGGACGCACAAACACGGACAGCGAGGTACTCGAGTCGGATCCCGCGGACAAAGTTGGCAAAACTGGTGGTCATCTGCACTGAGAAGCTCTCTGTACCTCGTGTGAACTGTTGCAGCACTTGCTCGACACTGGACGGATCCTGGCAGCACAGCGTGTAGAGGAGCTCGTACGCAACGCCAGGTACGACCTCGTTCTCGAAGAACAGGTCCGCGACGCCAATGAGATCGCTTCGTACGGCACTGGACACGTGAGAGGTAGGCACAGCCTCTACGACCACTACGATGAAGCGAAGAAATCGCGCGCGCCGTTTTGTTGCGAGCGTCGAGTGCCTGACGTCGCGTTGCTCCTTCCACCGTGAGAGAACCGTGCCGATGTGAGCGAGTGACGCGGTTGACAGTACTCGGGTATCAAACGCGGCGTCCGCGGACCGACAGACCCTCCAAAGTGTCCGCACAAAGTGCCAAAGCCGAGCGGAGCCGAGAAAGCTACGGTCGTAGGAGTCTGGGGAGCTTCGAAACACTCCCGGCAGTACGTACTGGAGGCAGCCCGACTTTGTTGGCGCAAGACGTAGCTCCCGATCAGCAATCACATCTTCGAAATTGTCGCTCTCGCGCGCAGGGAGGCTGTCGGCGCGAGTCTCGGCTAGACACAGGTGCAGCTCAATCAGAAGTCGCAAGAGCTGCCCCCGGGTTGTCATCTGCATCAGTTCGCACACATCGTCGAGCTCTTGTGTGAGAAGCGTCATCTCTTCGTCGTCTTCAGTGACCGGAGAACAGATGGAGGCAGCAAAGAGCAACTTCCAACCGGGCATCATCACACGACGCACGTCGGCGACCGACAACTTTGAGTCGCGTAGCTCCAGCGAAGGGGGGCCCGGTGCGGTCCGCTGGTTCACTTCAGCTCGCGTCGCGTGCCGTACTTTCGGCTTCTCAAAGTACAGCGCGTGGGTGAGGACGTCGGCGCCAAGTCGCGACAAGTTCTGGTCCGCCGACAGCAGCAGATTCGCGAGAACTGACAGCGCCGTCGGGTCAGCGATGCGGCCACGCATCGTCGGTGTGAACTGAACAACGTTCCTAGCCAACACCATCACGTTGGCGAGCGAGATAGGGTCGCTGAGTGCACGTTCCAAGTGTGTGAGAATCGTCGCGGCTTTTTCGTAAAAGAGAGGGTCTGCGACGACCTCGCTGAACTCGGCGAGGCGGGCGATCGTGAACAGAGACGCTCGCTTGAGATCCAACATGGTCTCCGACGCGGACAGTCTAGACGAGTGCGAACATAGCACAGCGAGTGATTAGGACCATTGAGTTTCAGGAGCCCAACACTGTGATCAAAGCAGCTGACACTGACGCAGGCTCGCAGGCTGCCTCGGCGAAGAGTGCGAGCAGGAAACGGCGCTGTGACGCCACAAACGAGGCGACAGCTGCTCGTACAAGCCTTAGCACAGCGTCTAGTGTTACCTCGGATGTGCTGCCGCGGTACCCGACGCACCTCTTTCAGCGCAGAACCGACCTAGACACATAAGAGCGGTCGTGACGTCCTCGTTGCTCGTTCTGTTCGCGACCTCGGTTTCGTGGTAGTCCGAGCTCCAGTTCTCAAGCTGGCAACGCTCCATGATCCACCGGACCCAGCTCAAGTCGTTTGGGTATCCTGCCATGACCTCAAGTCGTGCGAGGTGGTTAAGAGACGCGCCAGCAAGCAGCCGAAGACTCAGTGCTACCAAGTTCTCTGCGCCAACGCCGGAGGAGCCGAGAAAGTAGCTCAAGTCGTAACCGGATCGGAGCAGAACTCGTCGAGAAGCGAGGAACCGCGCGATCGTCCGGCCGCACTCGGCCTGTACGGGAGCAAGTGAACGAAGCAACCCCGTTAGTGTCCTGGTTAACACTGAGTAGATGCTCCGCGAGTTCTTCGAGACGCCAACCAACCTTGGACACAAGGTCGCTCGGATCACAGCGGACGCATCCTACAGTCGTTCCGCAGTCGCATCCGAAGCGCTCGTCATCATTGGCTTCTGTCGGCCAGAGCACAAACAGCAAGCGTAGAAACTGGTGGCGGACAACATCGCGAGATACGACAGGTGGTCAGTATGCGCCTCAGCTCTAACAGACACAGGACCTCCGCACCTGTTCGTAGATCCCGTCCGTGTAGTGCGAGATGAAGACTCGTCTCCCTGTCGTCATCTTGACAATGAATCGGGACTCCTGACCAGCGCTGCTTCCGTCCGCGTCGGAAAGATCTCGGAAGATGACGTCACTGGTACCTGCTGGCTCCCAGGCTTCCGCGACACCGTCGACAGCGACTTTAAAGAACGTCTCCAGTACGCGACTCACCTTGTTGATGCATCCAGAGACGGACTGCTGCAAATACTGGCGGATGCCTTCGTGTCGCGTGGCTAGAGCGACGAGCAAACCGCCGACACTTTGTAGCTCGCTGAGCGTAAGTCGCTCGTCCAGAAGATCGATGAGGATACCCAAGCGGGAGACTCGCGCGAACACTCTGTCGTGCTTCGCGTCGGCCGCGACTTGGAAGAGGCAGTTGCATAGAAGTGGCCGCAGGAAGGTTGAGTCGGTCTGCTGCGTTAGCGTCGTGCAGATCGCGCCGACGAGCAGGTCCGGGTCAGTGAGAGCAACAAGATCGAGGCGCACAACCAGGCGCACGAGGAGCTGGAGAACGTATCCGCTCTCTTGATTCTCCGCCGACTGCGCCGACAACGTTGTGAAGAGAGCTGCCAGCATTGCTCGGTTCGCTGGAGACTCTGCGAAGACGGCGGCAACGTCTTGTACCAAGTGCTCGGACGCGAGTCGGAAGACAAAGTCCACAGTAAGAATCAACGCTTGCTTCTGAACTTCGAAGTGTGCATCTTGAAGACTCGTCACGAGCTGTCGCCGAGCGTCGAACAGCTTCTCAAGCAGCCCGAACGGTTTCGTCAGACACTTTGCGTCGAGCAGCATGAGTCGGAGGCACGTGAATGCTGTAGCTCGCAATGCCGGAGGCTGTGTCGCTGCCAGCGCAAACGACATGATCGTATCGACTGTCGGAGATTCGACCAGCTCTGTGCACTTCGATGGGCGTGCTTTGAGATGCACGACGATGCACAGGAGGACATGGTGGAGGAGCACGACGTTGTCTTGGTCCAAGAGCAAGCACAGTACCTTGCTGCGGGTTCGAGGAATCATGCTCTCAACAGCCGACGGTATCGAGCGATGGAGCGCGACAAGACAGCTGTGAGCGAGACGACAGAGCTGGAGCAACTCTCTGTCTCGACGTGGGAGCTGGGTCTTATAAACCAGCAAGGGTCCGAAGCCCAGGCGCCTTTGGTCGATAGGTCTCGTTGCAAACACTCCTTTCGTCGACGCGTTGGCTGTCGCTGACTGGTGAACACCGTTCAGGATCTTGACGACAAAGTGGTAGCCGTAACGTGCAAGAAAGATGTCGTCGCACAGCCGACAGTGAAGCAACGAAGTCAGCGTTGCAACATCGCAGTCGATCGCGCTGCCCGATGTGAACTTGATCAGGATGTTCTCCGACAGCATCATGATCCCTGAAGTCGTCGGTGTCGAGGCCACTGTTCCTGGAGGAATTGGTGCGTTCGAACGCGTTTCGTCTGGGTCGTCGATTCTCGTAGCGAAAGCAGCTGCGAGCATGTCCGTGCTTTCGTACGCACGCGCCAGTGCCCAGAGCACGCTCGATGCCAGCTCCTATGCGACAGCCACACACGCTCAGACTGGCGTAAGACTATGCGAATTCAGTCAGTAAAGGACTAGCAACGAGGTCTCGTCTACGTACAGGCACGAATCCGGAAGTCTTCTTCCGAGAGTAAGCCAGTAACTTGTGCACAAAGACGAGGTCGGTGTACAACGGACCAGCGACGCCGAGTACGTCTGGCCCGAGTGCGAACAGGATGTTCCGGAGAGCAAGTAAGTACAAAGCCAGGTGCGTGTCGACAACGAACTCTCGGTCCCGGACGAAGCGCTGGATAGGCAGGCAGACAAGGTAAGTTCGCACTACTCCACTCCCGGTTCAGGGTCAAGCTAGGTTAACCAGCGCACGCGCACTTCCGTACCCAAAGCGAAAACTGGATCTGCGTCAGTTCAGCGCTGCTCTTGAGCTCTTGCACACTGTCCGTGAGGCTTGTGAACACGACGAGGACGTTCAGCATCGCAGCGGCTTTGATCACCGTCGATCGCTCGTGCTCGCGCCACTCGTGACCTTCCCAGATGCGCTCCAGCAGGCGTGCAGAACTCTCAGCGCCTCCTCTCTTGTCTGCTGTCTTCAGGGTTGCGTTGATGCCAGCGTAGCGCTCGAGGATCTCAAGACTTTCGGGGTGGTCGGCTGAGAATCGCAGCGAGCCAAACTCGCCGGCGCCGCCGTGTTGGTAGCCTATCGAGAGGCGTGCACCAGCACTCAGCGACACCGTCAGCGCGTTTCCAAGACGCAGAAGCGCACTGATGTCGAGTGTTCGCTCCGTTGAGCCCAACTGGAAGAGCAACACACTCAGAAGACGAGCCGACAAGATATACGTAGCCACCGAGTCGCTTTCTTCCAGCAGATTGAGCAGCACAGGAACGATCCCAAGCTCTATGCAGTCGTCTGCGACGGATGTTGTGTTCAGCAGCCACCCAAAGCAGACGAGAGCCAGGCAAAGGCACATGGGCTGCAACGGGGAGTCGGGTGGCAGCGTCAGGAGCCAGTAGAGTGACTCGAGCAGCGACCTTCTTCGTGGACTAGCACTCTCAACGCGAGATTGCAGAACCGCCTTGTACTCTTCGTGCAACAGTTCTCTCACGCCAGTTGCTTCACTATCGAATCGCTTCAGCACCGTCCATGACAGTGGGATGTCACGCTGAAAGAGCGTTGTGATCATGTGCGCATTCATCTCCGGCTGATCAGGTGTCGGAGATGCACACAACGCTCGAAGAATGTCGTACATCGGCGTCAGGAAGGCACTCATGGAGATTCTCCAGACCGCCTTCTCGATCGACAAGCCCAGTGAGAGAGCGAGTGTCCGCAGAACCACGAGGCGCACTTGGCGATCCACCGGCTCAAGCAAGAACTGGATCAACTGAGTCGTTGTCTCGCCCAGAAAGCGCAGATACCGGTCTGCGCTAGTCATGCGCTCGAGAACCGCGCACATCGCGTCAAAGACGCGGAGCTGCTGCTGCAGCCACGGGTTTGAGTGCGCTGTTGTATCGCGAGACGAAACTGTCCAGGCGTAGAAGGCGAGGCAGTCGACGGGGCCGTTCATGCCGTCTTGAGCCCACTGGACACCTCTCTCTATCGCGAGAAGCCCCAAGAAGACCTTCATCACTCCAGCGACAGTTTTGAGCGAGTTTGTCGCTGATTCGTTACATCCGCAGCCGCAGATCGCGGACATAGCGCCACTACTGGTGCTCTCACCATGATGGAGAACGACGTGGTTGTGGATGCTCTGAAGCAGAACGGGGACGAACTCGGTGTTTGCTCGCGTCGAACTGTACGCAGCATTCTCGACAAAGTACGTCATCCAGTGCCGCCAGTGCACCAAGAGCGCGCCTCTTGTCGAGCTCAACTCTGCTGCTTTCAAGAGGCTCAGGATAATCTCATCCACTGCGAGCTGCCGCGGAGGCAACGACACTGACAAGAGTTCACTGGCATTGACGAGCAGCTTGAGTCCGCCTCCGGCTGCGAACCTCCGCTGGAGCTCTGTGAACGGCCGAGCGCGCATCGGGACACTCGCTGGCGGGTTCGCATCTAGCGGACTGCAAAGCCGACGAAGCGTTTGGAGCGCCATGATGGAGAGAGACGTCTCGACCACCGAGGTGCCTTGGATTTTCACTGCCAGGGTGGTCACGACTTGGAGGTTCTGCTTCGACACCGTTGTGAGCACAAGCGGGAGTCGCTCGATGAGATCGCTCAAGCACTGGAGCACGCCATCAGTGCAGTAGTGTACGCCAGCGTTCGCCGCCTCGATGGCATTGTAGAACTCTCCGCCAAACGCAACGTCGAGCCACTGCTGTAGATGGTTCATATCGAGACAGTCGAGCAAGAAACTCAGGCAGTTGGCCTCTAGCGCTCGCGTCAAGACCGTGCTGTTGTCCGATTCGATCCAGCGCTGCAGGTTGTCAGTCACGGAGACAACCGCGTCTGGAGGACCTGGGGTCTTGCTTGCGAGTGACACGGCGGCCTGTGCGTCGTCGGTGCTCACGTGAACTCGAAAGGTCACACGCACAGCAGCAATGTCTGCGTCTTGGGAGACGTAGTAGCCGAGAGAGAGCGCCTGTGTCCCAGGGTACCCAGTCACCACTGCATGGAGATTGGAGCTTTCGACCTCAAAGATCCCGAGGTGCAGCACGTTCGAGCCGACTGCTAGCAGCACATTCCCAGTCTTTGGGTGCACATCCGCACTTAGCAGCTTGTACGCTGCTCGGATGTCGCCTTCGATGTACCGCTGCACTTCGTCCCACGACTTTCCGTTCAACTCATCGAGATCGATCTTGCGTCGGACGTACACTGCTTCGAACGCGACAGCCGCGTCGGCATGAAAGACGTACTGGTTCATGTGTGCGCTCTTGAGTCGCGGCTGGTTCCAGCGAGGACGAAGGTGCAATGCGTAGTCCGAGCCTAGGAGCTCTGTCTGATGGTGCGTCGTCAGCGAGTGCTTGCCGCTAAAGCCGATTCGTGGCCAGCCGCGCTCGCTACGGGTCTTGTTGATCGCGTCCATGTCGACAGTCTTCAGCCCCACGTTGCGGAGGTATCCTTCGAGCGGCGTCAAGGCATCAAATCGCACTGATTCCAAGGCAGATCTGAACGCTGTCACGCACAAGTGGCCGTCCAACGGAGTCGCGTCACTCGCTGTCGACGAGGCACTGGACAGTGCGTCGGTTGTTGCGAGCTGCAAGCGCCGTTCCTCATTCAAAGCAAATGCCGCTAGGCTCTGCGAGATCTGCTTTGCTTTTCTCACCACGAACGTGAGCAGCGTGGGAAAGAAGACGCACGGCTCGAACGCCTTTGTATGCGCTTTGTGCGTGCTGAGAAGTGCAGCCGTGAGCTCTTTGATGCGCTCGAGCGTCAGGTAGTCTTCGATCTCGCTGTAGACGAACTCGAGTCGGCGCCACGCCGTCACGTCGAGACTGATCACTTTCTGCACTGCGGCTTGCACGCGCTCGACCCGAGGGCGACAGAAGTTCATCTTCGTGATCGCTCCCGGTCCGGCGTTTCGGTGCGAGGTGAGAAACGAGTACAAGAAGAGATAGAAGAGCTCAAGCGCATCTGCTACCCACCGGTCGAGGCCGGCGCCGTTCGATTCGTTCGCGTGCGCACCAGAGAGCAGTTCGCGATCAGTCTCGGACAATCGGAACGCTGTGATCTTCGTCTCTGCTCCTTCGACGGGCTGAATGAAGCTGTTTGAAGACCGCGCCTCGATGCAGACGATCCGGATACGAGTGGGTTCATGCCAGGAGCGCATGTCTGACAACACGTTGAGCGCATTCTCGATGCGACGCAGCCACGACAGATCGTCGGGGTGCGCTTCGCTAGGCTTTGCTGTGGAGCCTGAAGGGAACAACGACAGCACGTATATCTGGAGCAGTTTGTCGATGGAAGACTGACAGGCTTCAGACAGGATAGACAGTGCGTCTTCGGTCACAAAGAAGACACCCGATAACCCGAACTCGCGGTGGTTCACTCCGTACTGGAGCAAGGACCTGGAGAGCTGATCAGCCGTGAAAATACCAGAGGTACCCTGTCGAGCAGCCTCGAAGTTTGACAGCAGCTTGTCGACAACTGCGTGGACAAAGTGCAGCATCCGGGTGTATTCGCTTCCCCCGCTGTCTCGTCCGAGCCGATCGAAACCTGACGCCGGCACCTCTGAGGATCCGTCTTCCACAACTGCGAGACTTTCGACAGGTAGATCCGATGCAGCATCGTATTCTTCGTCTTCATATCGAGTTGAAACGGGCAACAGCTTCAGGTCTGGAATGGCTGGGTCATGGGTCTCACGCTCTGAATCCCTGCCATACGCAGGTCCGAGTGCACTGACTTCGGCGCTCTCTGTTTCTTCAAACTTCGCACTCTCGTCCAGAGCCACTTCAAGAAGCGATTCGTCGCTAGTCACCGCTGTGTCTTGGGAAAAGAGCGGTGTCGGATCGCCTTCTTCGCTGAACGCGAGGTACTCAAAGTCAGAGAGGTCGAAATCGGTCATATCCGCGCTGGAGCCGAGCTGGTCCATCGCCACGTCGGTCTGCACCACGAGTGGGGCGACACAAGAAACGTATTGACTGTGGTCTCTCTCCTCTTCCTCCTGTTCGGCGAGCCCAGGACGACTGGTAGTCGGCTGCAGCGTCTCCGTTAGCTCAGCTGCAATGACATCTGATACCACGACCTCCAGTGGATCCGACGCAGATACTGGGCGAGCGACTTCGCTGTCGTCGGTGGAAAGGAGAAACGGTACTGTAGGTGCTTCGATCAATGCACCAATCACGTCTAACCCGTCGCCGTCGTGACGCGCCACGGCTGTCGCATCCAGGAAATCTGCAATGCGGGCATTTGCGTCATACCGGTTTGAGACCGCGACGACCGGAGTCTGAGCTCCACTGCTGCTGTGTGGCTCCTTGTCGCCCTCGCCCTGATACAGCGCTTCTGTTGCTGTCGTGTCTGGAAGTCCGTCAGTTTCTCTCAAAGACGAATCGTCCGTCCGAATCTTGCTCTCAGGAGGCTTGTCATCCAGCGCTACAGGATCGGTGAAAGACGCGTCGCTCAACTCCACACCACTTGTCCAATCATCCGCGGTTGCAATCGTCGGACGGACCGTCGCAGGCAGGAAAATCTCGAGGTCACCAGATAGTCGGTCAGGAAACTTCAGTGACAGCAGAGCGACAACCTCGTTATGCTTCGCTGTGCGCTGCTCTGCGGATACCACGCGTTCGACACGACAGCGCGAGTGTGAGATCGTGTACTTCGATGCATTGAAGTAGCTGCTATCGACGCACCTTCGTTGCTGGTCGGTATTGCTGTCGAATGGTCGAGCAGACTAGCGAGATCGCTCCAGTTCATCCGCTTGATGATCGTCGATCGCCCCATGAACACGCCTTCCTTGATCCGTGCTCTGATCCCGACCACGTCCTTCGAGTGAAAGTCTCGAATGGCCACATCGCAACGCGTACCGCTCACGATTCGATCTGGAAACAGCAGATCCCGATACGCAGCCGGTTGGGCTGTTAAAGCGGCAGCTCGGGCGTCCATGGCACCGGCTGGTGCCGCATGCACCGCCCGAAGTTGTTTCATGTTGCGACCACTAGGCGTCGTTACCCGGGTTGTAGTCGCGGCTGTCAGATCCGATTTCGTATGCAGCCCGAACTCGCTGGACAGTACTGGCGCGGGCCGAGGTCTGGGCGGCAATGGGAGCACGACGAACAGGATCGTCGGGAAGTCCCAGGGTAGCACGTTCTCCTCGTCGCTCGGCTTGATGTAGACACGCAAAGTCGGGTGGTAGAACTTGTACTCGCGGCGGTTTGGGACCGGGTAGAACTGGTCAATGAGCTGGCGCACGCCCGCCAGCGAAGCGATCGTCGCGAACTCGATCGTCCCAACGTCGTCGGTCGTGTTGTGCTGCAGATGCAGTTTCTGCACCGGTTTGCGCACCCACTGGATGCGCTGAGTGTGTGCGACAGTGTTGGCTATCGGATCAGCTTTGCTTGTCGTCGTCGGGTGTCGGTGCTCGCGAGTCTGTCGAGAATGCCCAGACGAACCAACGTTTCCAGTGCCGCCGTGAGGTGCTACCCTACCACCGTCTCTTGATAGGAGAACTTGCAAGTGGTTAGCTGTCGTTGTTGCTGTTGAAGACGCGGACGGCCAGTCACTCTCTCGAGTAGCGAGCAGCGGCGTTCGGAGTCTCGGCGACACGTCACCGTGCGCCAAGAGCTCTTGGCGCCGTTGGATCTGCTCGAGGCCGGCGCTGATGCTCGCCCGCGCAGCCGAGCTGTCGACGTCATGGGGTCTCCTCGCCATTGACACGTTCGCTTCCTCTTGTTGTCGCCCGAGTCGAGAAGGGCTGGATCGCTCTGCTTTGAAGCGGCGTCGTGACTCCAGGTCAGTCCGTGTGATCGTACTTTATCGAGTGCCTCCAGTTAATTGCAAGCTCTCCTTTTTCCTCAAAAGCCACTACAGGACGACGAGCGCAGCAAAATGATCGAGGAGGAGGAGTGGTCGAAGGAGCTGGAGGAGAACCGCAAGCCCGGACAAAAGCACCCGACACCCTCACCTGTGCGTCCACTCGCGCCCCTTGTGAGACGCCGCACTGCCACGCTCTAACGCCTCGCTTGACGCCACTCCCATCCCACCCAAAAGGGTTTTGCCGACCGCGTCTTCTATGAGAGCCTGCTCCACCAGCGGCCAGAGAGCAAGATGGCGCGCAAGTGGTGTCTCGAGTACGGCGTGCTCAAATGGGCGGACGCGGAGGCGCTCTGCAAGGAGCTCGGCGTCGCGATCGTGCGTACCGGCGTGGATAAACGGGCTGGTGAACGTGGGGATTCGGGAGGCTCACAACTGTGTGGTGGTGGCAATGATGTGGCTGACGGTGTGCTGGAAAAGAACGTGACGCGGTCGGGCAAGTCCCCAACGAACGGCAAGAAGGCACGCGCGAGCATGAGCAGCAACCGCAGTGGGCGGTTGGACAAGCAGGAGGCGTTGGCAGCAGACCAGCTGGAGCTTGGCACAGGCGGCGCTTTCGAGGGCATTGGGGTGTCGACGCTGTAGGCGGGCAAGTGCGTATATCGCGACGGAAACACGCGAACAAACGCAGTTGGTTGCCACTCTATGCATTGCGAGCGTTGTCTGTTTGTCTGCGCTGCCAACGCAGCTCTTGATAGTGACACCGCAGCGTGCGCTTCCATAGTGCTGGCTCAGGTGAAGTGTGCTTGACGAATTGCTTACACGCAGGCAGGCATGAAGAAGACAGAGAGCTCGTCTTTGTGTGTGTTCGCTCAGCCGAAAAGAAACTTCTGGCGAGTTGCGGTGGAAGAAAGTGGAGCGGGCGGGTGGTGTCGTCGCTGTTGTCCAGCGTGGCGTCCTCCGCAA
>JAASFJ010000273.1:0-29300 GCA_023333755.1 Globisporangium uncinulatum
GGTGCTTGCGCGACGCGGCGATGTAGACACCCGTCTTGGCCGCGTTGGCCTGTGCACGAGCTCACGCCCTGCTCACGGTCGACCGGTCCACCTTGTGCTCGGCAGCAGCAGCGGCTAGCGCACCGCGCGGCAGCACGCCGTTCTTCGAGACCTTTAGCAGCAACGACACGATGGAGTCGCGCTCTTGATCAGACAGGTTCTTCGTGCGTCGAGTGCGTGCGGGTGACATCGTGGAGTGCGTGAAGCGCGGCGGGCGAGGCGAAATGGATTGTGTGAGCTCGCGATCGCTCACAAAACTTGCCCTTCAGATCACTCTTTCACGTGTCTTGACGACAGTTCTTCTAGCCAATCAACAACCGGCACACGAGCCAAAAGAGAACATCGAGGAGCGTCGTATTCCGCCAATCACGATCGCTTTTAGCTGACATTGACCAATTGTGCGCAAGAAAACTCGCTTCGTGCTCTCATTATGAGACGGAGTAGTACTTGAGTCAGAGAACCAGTGTTAAATAAGGAAAAGAAAACCACTGCGATCCTGCTATTTAGTTTTCACTTAGGTTTTGAACTCTCATGTCAATTTGTTGAGAGTTCAAAACTGAAACTTAAGTGAAAACTTGCAACATCTCTCGGAGTCTCGAGAGATCGCGGCGAGATTTTTGTTCATTCACAAAAGAGAGCAGTACCACACACACATAGTTGCGAAAGCAACCATGCCGGAGCGGCCACATCGTCGGCGACTCACTAGCGCTCAGGCAGCAGCTGTGTGCGCATGGGCGGGAGAAGGTTCAACTTGGATGTCACGCGAAGACCTCGCTATGCGCGTCTTGGGGTATTCGGCGTGGTCGTCTCGCCTCGGACGATAACCCGAAGGTTGGACGAGAACCTACGCGCGCTATGTTCGGCCCCAGAGTTCTTTGCGACAAACCGATCGTCGCGCCTCGTGGTTCGGCTCATCAGGGCCGCGCGTCATACGATCGACATTGCCATGTACCTCATCATAAGCGTAGTGGTACGCCAAGTAAACGCGATAGCTACTGTGCTATTCTCGATTCAGATAGTCTTGTGTGTGATAATGTGCAGATTGTACAGGAGCTCATCCGAGCAGGAGCACGAGGTGTCGTTGTCCGTGTGGTGAGCGACGGCAGGAATTCGGTTACCGAAGACTCACTGATTGCGATGCTCTACGAAAAAGTACGTATCGTTTTGAACCGTTTGGAAGAACTGAAAGTTGGTTGTTGTGTTGTGAGGAAGGCACCTTGTCATATGTCATGTGTGTGCAAATGTCGAGGAACACATCACTGTGCGGCTCAGCCCTCGTTCAGAAACGATGCATCTGCAAAGGATGGTTTGGACGGGAAAGCGTGGACGCTCGGGTCTGCGGATTTCTTTGATAACGCCATGCTCATGAACATCGAGGACTTCGACCCTATCTATGAAGACGACCGGCTAAAGCTCTTCAAGACGAGGTTTGAGAACCTATGGGACCGATACGCTCCCTCAAACCGCAAGAAGCTGCTCAGGAAGTGGGTCAGCTGTTAAAAGAGCACATCAGTATGCCAGACATCATGAGAGGTCACTGTGAAGAGGACGACAACCAGATCCTGCTGGATGTCAATGAGCTTGATGTGAGCAGGATCTGAGAAGACAAATATTAGTTCTGTATTTTCCCTTATTTTTGTCTATATGGGGTTCTTAAACTACCAGTACCAGTCTCATGAGATGGTGCCTCATGATGAGTCATGATGAGGAACTCGCGCTCGCCTGTGTCGACTGGAATGCGTCACGCGGGACATGGAGCTTCTTGTTACCTCTGTCGGCTCAACTCAACAACAGGTCATACTAGCCGAGTCGGCTTGACTCCGCGCCGACGCCTCGACCTTGGTCCGGATCGCCAGCACGCTCATCACCTGCCGGTAGCAAATGCTCTCAGCGAGGTACCGCGGCAGGAGGCCTTTGAAATCAGCGCGTACAATACACGTGAGCTTGGCGAACGTCCCGCCAGTGAGCTCCGAGCCGGCATCGTCAACCGACGCCGGCTCGATGAGGAACCCGCCGGTGGCGTACGACATGCGCACTGTGCCCTTGATCTCCGGTACGTCCGAGCGTGGGATGGACTCCATCACGACCGCAAACGTGTCGAGCCGGTCAGTATGGTCGACAAAGCTGTGGAGGTCGCACGAGTCCCGGGGCTTGACGAGCCACGTGGGCCAAAGCGAGAGCTTCGGGTGCGACCGGTACATGATCACGCGCGACTCGTCAATCGGCTCGACTTTCTTAATGTTCGCCGCGTACTCGTCCCACTCGGAGATGCTCTCGAGCGACCGCAAGTACTGGTACACGCGTGCAGGTGTGACCTTGACCACCACTGACGCTTTCATCTCGACAAACCGGTTCTTCTCCTCCCGACCGGTGCTGCTACTGGCGGCGCTCGATACCCGACGCCGACCGGCGACCTTCGCGTCGTCTCTCCGGAACACGTCGACGTGGTGTTTGCACTTGTACGACGTCCACTCGGACGCTGTGAGCGGGTCGACCGCGTGGAGCAGGCGCTCGAGCCCTGTCTGCGACAGCTTGGCGTAGTAGAGTTTCATGAGCTGGATATTGCGGTGGCTCACGTGCCCAATCATCTCGTCGAGCTCTTCCGGCGTCACGCCGGCACTCGCTCCACGCGACCGCGACCGCGGCGACGACGACAACGACAGCTTGTGGCCGCTGTCGGTCGCTTCGTCGTCCACTTCTTTCACGACGTTCATGTCCGGACTCTGGAACGACGACAAGCTAGTGGCAGACTTGAGCTTGCGCTTGGGCTTGGGCTTGCCGACCCCAGTCTTCTTGAGTCCAGGACTCACGAGGATGCCGTTCGTGCGTCGCCGGAACTTATTGTCCCGCGCCACTTCTTTCGTGATTCCGTCCACGTGCGCACGAATCCACTCACGGAGCACAGGGAGGTACTCGTCTGGACTTGCGACGGTCGCTGCGCCTGTGAGGTTGTTCAGCGCCACTGATTCCTTCGCGTCCGTCGTCCAGACCTGCGAGATCCGAGGCGCCGCTTGGCTGCGAGCGATCATACTCTCGCGCCGACTGTCGTTCTGGGCTTGCTGGCAGATCTGGTCGTAGAACCGGTGCAGCTTTGCGCGGTTGCGTGCGAGGAACGCATTGAACGGCGCCATGTAGGCTTCGCGGCCGCCGTACTCGACGTTGTTTGCGAGCGATTGGAAGAGCTTCGCAACAAGCACGAGCGTGCGCTGGAGCGTCTTGGACGGCGGCTCGGCGTTCGGTGTGAGCTGGAGCTTGTGCGGCACGACGAGTGCGGGGCAGATGAATCGCAGGAAGACGAGGCCGCCGAGGTGCAGGAAGAACTCTTCTCGTGCAGCTGAAGTGCCAGCGTACTGAGCTTGGGCCTGGGCCTGAGCCTGGGCCTGGGACGACTTGTCGTCGGCGAACGCGTCGTCGCCCATGGAGCTCAGCCGAGGCAGCGACGTGTTGCTCTTGCGCTCGTCGCTGAAGCGCTGGTCTTCTCCAATGGCGCTCAGCCGCGGGACCGAGAGGTTGCTCTTCCGGTCGCGGTCCAGCAGCCGCACCATCTCGACTTCGAGCACACGGTAGATCTTGGCGACTTGGTACGGGAAGTATGAGGCGGCGCTGCAGATCCGGTCCAGGACGCGGTCTGCGAGCGCTTCGAGCCGCGCTTGGTTCGCTTGGAGGTCGTCGCCTGCTTCGAGCAGCTGGGGGTTCACTTCGTGCGACTCGGTCGCGTCCCAGAGTTCTAGGACAATGTCCTGGAGAGCAGTGTGGAGAAAGTCCGTCCCAAGGTCACACGTGTACTCGCGAATGATCTATAGGAGAGTGGGTGTATGGTTAGTGGAGTGTGGATGACTCAGAACACAAGAGAGAGAGGAAGAGAGGGACGCACGGCGGTCGTGGTCGAGTTGGCGCGAAAGAGCTCGTTCCAGTTGAGCGTGTCGACCATTTCCTGGAACATGAGGAGTCCCACGAGCTTCCGGAGCTGGTCCTCGAACGACTCGAACACGAACAGGAGCGCGCGCACGACGTCCACGTCCACGCCACTCGGGCTCTGTCGTCCCATTCACTCATGCATTAGATTCGTTCTCCTTCCTCCTCTGACCACTCAGCTCCAGTATCCAAGCACACAAGACCATCCGTAGTACGTACCGAAGCGATGGCAGTCGCGAGCCGAAATTCCGTGTCGTGGACGAGCGCAAACACGAGCGCACTCTCGGCGTCGTCCTGGGTGAGCGACTCGATCGCATTTCGCATGGTCGTGTCGAGCGCCTGAGCGACAGCTGCAGCGGCCGCCGACAAGCTCCGCTGCTTTGGCTGGAGCTGCTTCTGGCTCGTGCTCGTGCTTCCAGCGACGGTGCTCTCGCCAGAGCTGCTGCTGGTGCTCGCGAAGGCCCCAGTGGTATCGCTCCGCGTGTTGCGGGAAGCGCGCATGGTGCGCTGTGAAGAGTGGAAGAACGGCTTTAATAGTGTGAACGAGCGACTAGAGGCAGGCTGCGACGGCTGCCGACGGACGACTTGACGCACGCACGTGCAGGTCGCAGGTCGACGGGCAAGCGGCGCTTGAGAGCGCTAAGTGACCGCTTCTTTCTTTCTGCGACTGACGGCAAGAGCGAGTGCGGAGCACGCGAGAGTGAAAAAAGGAGATAGTTGTAGCGGAATACTCAGATCTGAACCCGCTTCAAGTTCTGGTGTCCTGACGATCAAGCGTAAATCAGTACAGTAGATGATATCAGTACAGAAGTCTTCTATCGAACGCGACTCGACAACGGAAATCCACTAAGATAGGTGATAATTCAGACCCTCGGTCGAATCCACTGAAATCGGTTGTAGCCACCTTCTTTGAGCCATTTTTGAGGCAGTACAGTACCAGCTCTGACTCCAGCACTCCAACTGCACACATCGACGGAAAAAGTCAGCAGGTCACAATGGCAATTTCGATAGTAAAGCCGACTGATCTGAAAACTCGGCATCAAGAGCGACTGGTTGAAATAAAGTCATCATCAAGACAACTGCAGGCAAAGATTGCATTTTGTAAAAAAAAGCCATTTGATTACAAGCTAACTTCAATGGTAGTCAGGATCGCTTTCTCAAAGCTGCTCGTGACGAGAGACTCTGACAGCTCATTCCACACCTCGATAGTCGAGCTAATAGCGTATAGACGCTTCGCTTTCGCCTTACGAGCGGACTCTGAGTTCAAAATCCACTTTGTACGAAGTTTTGCCTTCAGTGGCCCCATAACCCCTGTCCAGCGGCTGGCAGACTGCCGTCCTGTTTGGGGGAGAGAGACCACAGTAGAGCGTGCTTCTTCCGCAACGACCGCATGCCCTCCTCCGAGACGTGACTCTCGAAGTTGTCCAGGAGGAGGACAGCGGGGTCGTCAATCTCGTATTTGAGTAGCTTGGTGGCGTACATCTGCCACGCTTTAGCGTCCACCCACGCTTTTTCCTGTAGAGTATAGAAGTAACCGAGTGGGTACGTAGGAAACTCGTCGGTCTCCATCAAGCCACCAGGGCGACAACGGAGGACAAAGAGAATCGGAATTTTGTTTGTCTGCAAATCGATACCCAATTTAGTTTTCACATTTTTAACACAAACCTCAAGTCGAAGTAAGGAATACGCACCATCAGCACGAAACGTGAGGGCTGCAGTCATCCTGCCGGGGGTGGCGGTTGAGCCCCGCCACTCGCGCTGATCCTGAACGCCCCTTGACACTCCACACGCGTCCCGGGAACGTGTCGTAATAGATTGCTGCCTCGTCAACGTTGTAGATATCTGCAGGGCTGAAGGTGCTGTACTCTGTCCGAAAATCGGCCGCAAACTGCAAGCGCGTTGTCTCCAGCTCCGCTCGTGGATGCTTTGCTTCATGCGGAGCTTTAGGGGAGATCCCGTGCCTGCAGAGACCGAGGGTGCGAGAAACACCGTTGCAAAAGGTTGTGATAATTTTAGTGCAATTTTGGCATACAACTACCAACACATAAATCGCACCGATGAGCAAATCGAACGCAGAGCTTCGCTAACGCAGCATGGCCGCTCTCTTCAGACTTCTTGTCCATCATGCATCACTCCAGCTACTCGCTACAACTGCTCGCAATGAACTTCATCATGCCTGCAGTCGACAACCACTACAAAGACAATGTTTTGTAAGAAAGCGCCATACATTTTGCACATGAACACTCACTAGTGCCACTCTACTCACTCTTTCTTCGCGTCTCTCGTCCTTCATGAATGTGACGAGTCTTGAGCAAATGGGACGCTCTCCGTTCGTCCTTGTCCTTTTGTAGTCTTGCTCTTCTTCGACCCCGTGAACGCTCGCAGCCGGTCGCCATTTTTCCACCATGAGTGCAGCGTCGAGCGGAGAAAGCCGAGCTCGGCAGCTGCTGCTTCAACCCCAACTTCTTCGATGCAGTCTAGGGCGTCAAGCTTTTCGGCGATCGTGTAGGTGTGCTGCTTTCTGGTCATGTTGTGTGCTGCTGGAATTTACTGAAAGTGAACTGAGTCCACTGGTTGAGCGAGTTGGTGGGCGCTTCTTTCCATTTTTTTCAAAGTTTCTTATTGGGCAAAATCGTGACAGTGTCGTATTTCTGATTGGCGAATATTTGGGTTTCACTCGATTAAGTCACTAGTGGTCACCTAATTGTCCCTGCCGATTTTTTTGTCCGCCGACTTTTTCCGTCCTTGTTTGTTGGCAAGGCACCAACACCAACTCTCCACCACCAAGGGCGCTTGGTAATATCTCAAACACGCGCTCTTGGCTCTCCGACCAACCGCCAACCCTGAGTTGCACCCTACCACGCACACTCAAGACACTCGTTCTCGTTTGTGTGTCCCAGATGGTTTGGATTCAGTTGTAAAGGAGTCTTACAGATCACCACACGACTGTGGCTGAGAGCACGCGACGCCGATCCGTCCTGCCATTTTGCACACCACCAAACACTCGGACAGAGAGATCAAACTGGACCAAACTCAGGTCTGGTAAGCTCCAGCCAGCATACAAGTAAGTTTGCATACAGATTCCGACTCGCTCGAACAACCGCAGTCGACTGTCATTTCAGATCGAGAGAAGAGAGAGTGATGACGCTTGACGAAACACAGATGCACTCGTACCTTGATTTCCATACTCTGCAGAGCTCAATCGTTCGTAGACGCGAATCCATGGTACGGAGCGTCAGTTGAGTCGATGTCCTAGGTCCTTTGGCACACCCCACCCCACCTTTGAGTAAGTTGCACTCCGCCCTCTTTGAGGAAGCCGCAGCTGTCTATCATCGTACAGTCTCAAGCACAACTTGGGTCGCTTGCGCTTCGGAGTTGCGTTTGAGACTTGTGATGCTTGGGTCGTTATCTCGGTTGACTTGATCACTGCTCCTTCGCCTCCCAGTGAGCCGTACTCACAGGAAGGTCATAGATGCACAGAAAAGGTGTTGGGACTGAGTCTTCGTTCGTCTGTATGCAACAGAAACTGAAACTTGAAACGTACGACGGCAGGAAACCACCTGCAACGACCAGCAACGACCATCGCAGTCCGAGCTGGAGCTGATATCGGTGCCATTGCGGTGGCTAGCTCGAGAAGACTGCTCGGTGCTCCTGTTCTCTTCTCACTCCTGCTTTCGCCTCCACGCCAACAAGTCTCCAGTCACCAAACCACAGCCACCAAGTTTCGCTTCCGCGTTGCCTCTCGCAGCCAGCTACTCAAGCACCGCTCATCCTTGGGACTCGCTCCCAGACTCAGGCAACCAACCAACCCCAGGAATCAAGATGGCCAAGAAGCAGAACGCCAAGCAGCAGGAGCAGAAGCCGCAGCCGGAAAAGAAGAACGCGCCGAAGCAAGCCGCGTCCGCCGCTGCTGCCCCGTCCGCAAAGGAGGTGCCGGCCGCGCAGCAGGAGAACAAGAAGGGTGGCGGCAAGAAGGACGGCAAGAAGTAACGAGCGAGACGCAGAGTACCTACATAGCTGGCGCACCGATCGACACTGACGGACCCTCCCATGCCAGCAAGACATGATCACTATTAGACCATCTCTCTTCACACACTATTCCCTTTGCCACAGCAACGTGTTGTGGAAAGCACTTGCAAGGTGGTTGCTCCTCTCGTTCACTCTTGCGTTTCGTGAGTGAGCAAGGAACCGCTTGATCAGCCGTCGATACTTGCAAGGGACTCGAGAGGGAGAAGTTCACCAGCTCTTCGGGTTTTGTGATACGATTCTCTCCATCGAGTTCCGGCTGGGCCGTCGTCTTCATGGACCTCCTGGACCTCGTACTCGCCGCTAGCTTCTCTGCGGATGTTGGTCTGCACAGTCAGCGATGCACGGTTACGGCTCCCAATCAAACCTGTTGCAGCTCTCGAAACGTCGGAATCTGATCCAGTTTTCGACGTGAAACGATCCAAAACGCTGTGTCACGGGCACTTTCGAATTCGCCGCCAGTCGAGCTCGCCTTCCGCCCCTTCGCCAGCCTCTCTCGGACTCACCATGGTGATGCTGTCGCTCCTCCGCCACTCCGCACGTCCGCTCGCGCGCTTCGCTGTCTCTGGCAGCCGCCTCGTGCCCGTGCGCGCGCTGCAGACCGCTGCAGAAGCCGCAGAGGGCGTGTCGTACACGCGCGGTCTCTTCCTCGGCGTCAACAACGCCAAGCGTGCGTTTCCGTACCCGCAGCTGTCTGAGTCGGAGAAGGAGACGCTGCAGATGCTCGTCGAGCCGGTCGCCAAGTACTTTACGACCGTCGACTCGCGTGCGATTGACGAGACGAAGGTGATTCCAGAGCAAGTGCTGACTGACCTCAAGGAGCTCGGGCTCTTTGGGCTCCAGATTCCCGAGGACCACAACGGCCTCGGGCTCTCGAACACGGGCTACGCGCGCGTGTGCGAGGAGATTACGGACGCGAGTCTCGCGGTCACGGTCATGGCGCACCAGTCGATCGGACTCAAGGGCATTCTGCTGAACGGCAACGACGAGCAGGTCCGTTTTGTATCGTGAAGTTAGTCGCTACTGTGTGTTATCTGTGTCCTGACACGCCCGTGTCGCTTCTTGGTGTGTACTAGAAAGCCAAGTACCTCCCAAAGCTCGCGACTGGCGAGCACATTGCGTCGTTCGCGCTCACAGAGCCGTCGAGCGGCTCCGATGCAGCGTCCGTGCGGACGCGGGCCGTGCTCTCGGACGACGGCCAGCACTTTATCTTGAACGGCGGGAAGATCTGGATCAGCAACGGCGGGTGGGCCGAAGTCATGACAGTGTTTGCGCAGACCGAAGTGGACGGGAAGGACAAGGTGACGGCGTTTATCGTGGACCGGAGCCACGGAGGCATCACAACAGGCCCTCCAGAGGACAAGCTCGGCATCCGTGGGTCGAACACTGTGCAGGTCTTCTTTGACAACACAAAGGTGCCGATTGCGAACGTCCTCGGTGGCGGCCCAGACGGCAAGACGGGCGGCGCAGCAGGCGTCGGCCAGGGCTTCAAAGTTGCCATGAACATCCTCAACAACGGCCGCTTTGGGCTCGGCGCAGCCGCCGGCGCGTCGATCCGCCGTGTGATTGGCATGGCTGCGGAGCACGCGAACCAGCGCAAGCAGTTTGGCGCGCCACTCGCGAGCTTTGGGCTCATTAAGAAGAAGTTTGGCGTGCTGGCGCTCGACGCGTACGCGATCGAGTCGATGGCGTTCATGACGACGGGCATGATTGACCGCGGCGACCCGTCCTGTGAGATTGAGGCCGCGATGTGCAAAGTGTACGGCTCGGAAGTCGCGTTCTCGGGCATCAACGAGGCGATCCAGGTCATGGGCGGCACGGGCTTTATGAAGGACTGGCCGTTCGAGCGCTACATGCGCGACTGCCGCATCCTCTCGATCTTTGAAGGCACGAACGAGATTTTGCGTATGCTCATTGCGCTCAGCGGCATCAAGGTACGGACGTGTCTCCAGTTGGGCTCTGGGTGTGTTACAAATTGACGGCTGACGAATCGTGTGTGTTACAAACTACTTCTGACGCATTGTAGACGGCGGGCGACCGGCTGTCGGCGGTCGGGAAGGTCCTCGCGAACCCGCTGAAGGACCCGAGCGGCGCGGCGAAAGAGATTGCGGACCGCATGCAGCGCAAACTGTCGCCTGCGCCACTTGAAGGCGTGCACGCGAACCTCAAGGGCTCGGGCGAGCTGCTGGCCCAGCGCACGGCCGAGTTTGGCGACGCCGTGGAGCTCTTGCTGCGCAAGCACGGCAAGAAGATTGTCGACGAGCAGCTCCAGATGGAGCGCATTGCGGACTCGGCGATCGCGTTGTACGCCATGACGGCCACGATCTCGCGCGCGTCGACGTCGCTGTCGAGCGGCATCGAGTCGGCGGCGCACGAGCAGAAGCTAGCGGAGCTCTACTGCGAGATGACGTCGGACAAGATCCAGGGCCTGTTGGCGGCTGTGAAGAAGAACACGACACGCGACGACCGGCTGCGCGCGATCGCCGACGAGGTGTTGGCCCAGGGCAAGTACATCCCGAGCCACGCGACGGGCGTGAACCTGTAGGGAGACACGACATGACTCGACACGAAGGCTCGGATTGAAGCGAGCGATTTATTGATTGGTTTTCATTATGAGATGGCTACAATTTACACTTGCAACGCTCACGTCCGATTCCCGCCAGATTCCGCCGTGGTTACTTGAAGTTGGAGCCCGTCCTTCTTGGTTTATTTCACTCTTTGGATTGCTATTCGCGCTTTTTCTTTTTCCGAAGGGCTGGTTGGACGCACGCGTAACGTGCGTGCCATCGCATCACTTCTTCCTCTCTGTGCCTCGACTCGCTTGCGATGGGCGCTGCCGCTTCCCGACCGCCGCTCCTCCCGATCGACCCGCACGCGTCCGCGCCACTGCGTCTCTTCCGCCTGGCTGCGCACGTCAGCAGCACGTCGCTGCGCGTGTGGCTGCGCTTTTTGGTCTACGTCACGGGCCTCGAGAAGCACGACGAGCTGCTGCGGCGGCTCGTCGCGCAGCTCAAGTACCGCAAGTACGCGCCGCCGTCGCACCCGCACGCAGTGGCGCACGGCGTGCTGATCACGCTTGTGGAGCTCTGGCTGCGCACGATCCGCGTCGTGCTCGTGCCAGACGTGATTGCGCGCTACCTCTGCGCCACAGTTTTGCTCCATATCTTTTACGAGCTGCACGCAGGGCTCCGTGGCGCACTGGGGCGCGCGTGGCTGCGGCTCACGGCCCGCGGCCGCCGGACGCTGCGATTGCGCAAACAGCTCGCGAACGCCAACTCGTTCCAAGAGCGCCAGGCGATTGGCGGCGAGCTCGACAAGATCGACGGGAAGGACAAGTGGCGCGAGGACCCAGCGTCCGGGCTCTTTCTCTACGATCGCGTGCTGAACAAGACGCAAATGTACAAGGTCAGTGGGGGTCGCTGAGTTAGTAGATGGAGGCAATAGTGACGAAACTGAGTGAATGTGTGTGGGATACAGCGACTGCAACTGGAGAACGACGTCGTGGGCACCATGTTTGCTCTCCGTGCAGGGCTCTTGCGGAAGCACTGGGGGATCGGCCACCCGCGCTTGTATTCAGTCAGCAACGGTACGACGCAGCCACATGGGAACGTATGGGGTGCTGGTTGTCTGTGGCCCATACTCACTCTTGTCCTATTTCCATGATCACTCACAGTCGGCACAAAAACCGTCATTGACGAGTACTTGAGCACCATTGTCCAGTCTATGAACACTGTCCTGCGGGCGTCCGGGGCCGACGCCGAGAGCCGCGAGGAGCTCTCGACCGACAACAAGCTCGCGTTCTTCAGTGAGACACGCCACGCGTTCGGCCGCTCCGCGCTGCTGCTCTCAGGCGGTGGTGCGCTCGGGTTCTACCACTCGGGCGTGATCAAAGCACTGGCAGAGCAGAATTTGCTTCCGAACGTCATCGCTGGCTCGTCCGCTGGCTCAATCGTCGCAGGCGCGATTGGCGTGCGCACAGACGATGAGATCGCCGCGTTCTTTGCGGACCAGCACGGCATGTACCTCAACTTTCTCGGCTTTAACATCACAGCGAAAGACGTGGTCGACTACACACCGTCGGTTCTCACGCCGCTTGCGAACGTGCTGCCGCCTGCGAGCTTCGCGACGCTCCGGGACACGCTCGTGCTGCTCAACCGGTTCCTCGACAAGCGGTACGTTCTCGACACGACGATCCTCCGGGACGCTTTAAGGGCGAACATGGGCGACTACACGTTCCGTGAAGCGTACGACCGCACGGGTCGGATCACAAACATCACGGTGACGCCGCTCAAGACGGACGACTACCCGCACTTACTCAACTACCTCACAGCGCCGAACGTCGTCATGTGGTCGGCGTCGCTCGCGTCGTGTGCGATCCCGCTCATCTTCCGCCCCGTTGAGCTGCTCGCGAAGGACAAGTACGGGAACATTGTACCGTACTACCGCGAAGGACTCAAGTGGAGCGACGGGAGCCTCGAGTGCGACCTCCCGATGGAGCGACTCGCGGAGCTCTTCAACGTGAACCACTTTATCGTGAGCCAAGTGAACATCCACTACAAGGCCGTGTCGGGGTACTCGGCGTTCGGGACCGGACAGACGGGGAGTCTCATGAACTTTCTCAAGAAGCAGATCAAGGCGTACATCAAGAACGTCGCCGAGTTTGGCCTCAACACGAACGTGCTCAAGTTCCTCGACATTGGCCTCATCCCGCTCCTCACGCAGAAGTACGAAGGCGACATTACGATCTGTCCCACGGACCAGATCTCGCTCGCCCACCTCCTCCGCATCGTGCTCATCAACCCGAGCGACGCGACGTACCCGGAGATCGTCAAGGCTGGCGAGCGCGCGTGCTGGCCGTTCATTGCACGCATCCGGACCATGTGCCGCATTGAGTTTGCGCTCGAGCGCGCTGTGCGGTACCTCCGAGGCGAACAAGCACTCGAGGACGAGAAGTTCCACGGCCGCAAGCCCATGGGCCGCGTGCCGTCGTTCTACACGTCGCCGAGCTCGCTGAACCTGTCGAGTCTCGACCAGGGACCCGCAGCGGCGTCGCGAAGCTCCCCTGCAATCTTGGAGGACGTTCGCCATGGCCGACGCGACAGTGTCGGGAGTGACGACAGTGCGAACGGTGGTGACCAGACTGCGTCGACTCCGATGCGACGGAACCGGTCGATGAACGTCGCTGGCGCAGTCATGACGATGGAAGGCGCAGCGAACGCACCGGGCTTTGCGCGGCTCACGAGCATGGAGGTATAGAGAGCGAGAGAGTGTGTGAGAGAGAGGAAGCAAGAGAGGGCGAGAAGAGAAGAGAGGCGACAGCCACCAAGGGGTGGATGGGGGCAGGTCGACAGGCGCTCGAATGTATGTACACTTTGGCACAGGTCGCGACGGACGTGATGGACGGCGTCTACGACGTGAGCGCGTCAAAGAAGTCGGGCGTCGGGTCGGGCGAGCAGAAGATCTCGCGCTGGTAGAAGTCCGGGAGCGTCGAGATCTTGAGAAAGAGCTGGCCGAGCTGCGTCTGCAGCAGCGCCTTCTCCTCCTCGAGTCTGCGCATGTGGTCGCTGTCTGCGAGTCGCGCGACTTCAGCCACGCACGCAGTCAGAACGGCGGCCACTTGCTGGTCACGCTCGCGACATCCCAGCTGCGCGTGGAGCCGCTCGAGCCGCGCGTGCAGTCGCGTTGTCTCCCGCTCAGCAGATGCCGCGTGCGTCTCCAGCTCAGCGTGCTGGGCTCGGAGCTCGTGCAGTTCGTGGGTACGTTCGGTGCTCGTGTCGTTGTAACGCTCAGCGTCCGCATGCAGCTGGGTGATCTCCTTAAGTGCGAGCTCCAGGTCGAGCTGCGTCTGCTGGAGCGCGTGCTCGCGGTGCTTGAGCTGCTTCTGGAGCCCGCTCGTGGCCGCCGACTGGTCTGCGAGCTTCCGGATCCACGACTCGGTCTCAATTTGGTGCGAGCTGCGCACACGCTCGAGGTCGTCCCGGAGCGTCTGCTGCGCTTCTCGCGCGTGGTCGCTCTCGTGCTGCCGTGCCGCCTCTTTGTACTCGAGCGCGAGCTGCACCTTCTCGAGCACCTTCTCGAGCTGTGCGTGCTGGGACGAGAGCGCGTCTCTGTCCACTCGCAGCTGAACCAGTGAGTCGTCGCGAGCTGCGAGGTCGAGCGCGTGCTGCTCACACAGCTGCTGGAGGTCGACGAGACGGGCGTCGAGCGTCCGCTGCGTTTCGTGTGCGCGGGCGTTCGCTTCCAGCAGCGCACGGAGCTCCGCGTCTTTCGCCTGCAGCTCGTGCTTCCACGCGCGCTCGCGGGTCTCGAACGCGTCGTTCGCTGCTGAGAGCTGGCGCTCCCACGTCGCTCGTGCGGTCGCGTGCGCAGTCGCGAGCTGCTGGAGAAACGTCTCGACAAGCGCGACAGCGTCACGTCGCAGGAAGTGGTGGAACGCGAGCTTCTTGGACGGTCCGCGCGCCTGCTGCTCGTACGCCGCTTCTAGCGCGTCGAGCGTGCTTGCGAACAGCGGCGGCTCGGACGCGACGACGCGACTCGTCCACACGCCCGAGTCGATCGGCTGCTGGAAGTGGCGGTGGCGCAAGTCTGCTAGAATCTGCTCGCAGAACGCACTCGACCGGCGCTGGAGCGCTGCAATCTGCGCTGCCTTCTCCTTCTGAATGTGCTGCTTGAGCTGCTGGAAGCACGCTGTGCGGGCCGCGCTCTCGACCGACTGGAGCTTGAAGATCGTCAGCGCTTCGTCCTGCGCGTCCTTGTGGATCTGCTCGAACTCAGACTGCGACAGGATTGTCGTCGTTGTCGTGTCGTCACTTGCGTTCGTCGCTGCGAGCCGTGCGTCGTACGCCTGTGTCGCCATCGCTGTCGCACTCGCACACGTCGCGTCGGCGACGTACGTCCACGCTGCGCGAATGTCTGGTACAGCGCCGCTGTTCATTGTCGTCGTGTAGCACCGTGCGAGGTTGGCGAGCTTGGCGCCGTCCATGACTTTCCCAAAGAGCTGCTTGGCTGCCACAGTCGCAAGCACGTGCGTCCGGATCTGCGCCATCTGCGCAACGAACTCGGGTCGGAGCGCTGTCTCGGGCAGCTCCGCGGCGCTCCGGAGCGTGCGCTCGTCTGTCACGGGCCGCACGAGCGTGAGGCACTCACGACGCGCAAACAAGACGCGTAATGACGCGCGGATGCGGTTCCGCTCGTCGTGGCGCCGGCTGCTGCCCGTGTCGTCGCGGGGCTCGAGCGACCGCTCAAGGTACTCGTTCGGCGTCAGTGCGTCGCCGTTCTGTCGCATATCGAGCACAAAGTCCCGGAGGAGCCAGACAAAGGGCGGGAAGTGCGGCGCGAGCTCCCGGGCCTCAGCCAATGCGTCGGTAGGAGGAGGCAGCGCTGGATCGTCCGTGTCGTTGTCGCTGTCGTTGTCGCACGTGGTGCTGGGTGGGGGCGACAGTCGCTGGTTCCGTGTCGGCTCTTGGCGGTCGTGGTGTCGCTTGTCGCTGAGTGTGTCGGCCGTGCTCACGCACACGTGCTTGGTGAGCTCCGAGACGAGGTAGAGCCGGTCGATCGCGCCCTCGTCGATCACGCCCATGGTGTTGAACACAAAGAGCGAGCTGAGGAGGAGGCCGAGCGAGAAGATGTGGGCGTCGTACCGCTCGTCATTGTCTGTGGCTGCGAGGCCCTCCGTGTCGAGGAAGAGCACTCGCTCGCCACGGGCGTTGCGCACCGGCGGCCGAGGGGCCCAGAGCCAAATGCCGCGTGTACACGACTCGGTCGTGGGGCCCACGCGGAAGCCGTCGCTGTGCTGCGTGAGCTGGTTGAGGAAGAAGCTCTTGCCGGTTCTAAGGCACAGTGGAGCACGCTCAGGAGGGGCTGAGTGCGTGCAGGTATCATACAGAGAGACCAATTCTATAACATAGGTAGGACCTGCGCACCTGTACTGACCAGCGAGGCAGACGACGGCGACAGGTTCTCGGAGGCTTTCGAGTAGGCTGGGGAGGAGAATGGATAGTGAACAAGTGAGAGGTAGGCGAGAGCGCCTGTGATGAGGCCTACACGCACCGCAAGCCCTCGTCCGCCAAGCGCAGCCCTTCGCGACCGCCGTGCACGAGACAAACTGGCGCGTCGCTGCTGTCGCCTCCGCTGTCGTCAATGCCGACGCCCGCCATGTCGTCGGTGTCGCGACTGCTCGCAGCGTTGAAGAACTGCGCCATGAGTGCCTAAAATCGATTGCAACGTCAGGCATTGCTCTTACTTTAGGAAGACATTGTCCTAGATAATCCACGCGGCTTTTCAAGATCGACCTCACAACCTCACAAACCAAACGCACCAACATTCAAGATGGAGCTGGTGCACATGGACGTCGTCAGCCGGTGCGTTGGCCGCACGCTCACGCCTCAGGAGCGGTCGAACCTCGAAGTCGGCATGGCGAAACGTCGTGCGACTGAGTCGCTCGTCTCGATCCGCTTCTGGGGCCGCGTGGCTGGCGAGGCCGGTGACTACATCGTCGCGGTGGCGCTCTTGGCCGCAAAGGAGTACCCGAAGAAGAAGTTTTACTTTTGGTTCGTATGTCGTGTCGAATGGATGGTATGTATCAGGGTCTAACTCTCACATAGCACGGCTCTAACTCGGCCTCCATTTTCTTCGTAGTACGAACTCGTCACCCGAGCTACAGCAGTTCCCCGAACTCACCAAGCAAAAGGTGGAAGCGGCAGCGAAGTTCACGACGCGTCTCACTGGCGACCCGACGCTCATCCTAGGAGCAGGTGACGAGCCGCAGAACGCGGACGAGCTGGAGGCGCCGCCGTTCACGGAGCTCGATCGCCTCGCTCACGTTGTGCACGAAGTGGACCACACGGTTGCCGTTGTGCCGCTCGAGGCCTTCGTTGTGTCGCCACAACGCCAAGTGATCGCGAACCCGTCGTTCCGTGGACTTAAGTGGGACGAGGCGACGCAGCTCGCGAGCTACTTCCACTTTCGCGAGCCTGAGCTCCCGGAGCGTGCGAAAGCGCTCTTCACAGCCGACGGACTCGTGCGCGCAGGCGACTTCTTTGACCCGCTAATCCAGGACCTCGATGGCTCGTGGGTCGTCTCGAAGGACAACTCGGGCGGCTTCGTCACGCTCCGGAACTACGTGTATCCCGGCACGTTCGCTTTCCACCAACCAGAGACCGCGACGCACGGCTACGTGTACTTTGGTGACGGCCGCAAGAACCCCGACATCGCCTTCATGATCTGACCTGGTACGATGAAATGTCCTAATATAGGCATACGCAACAGCTATTTGATACAGTTGTTGGGTTGGGACGGTCTCCAGCTCAACTACCCAGCCACAGAACGGCCACGCTGTATACTTCATTCTCAGCTGCGCACGCACTCACTTGTTGATGCGGCTCAGAAAGAAGTCGAGGTTCCGACTGCTCTGCACGGCTTTGCCCTTTGCTTTCCGGTACACCGAGTTGAACGCGTCGTCCAGCAGCCCCTTCTCCCACAGCGTACGGCCCGCCACGAACGCGACCGCCGCCTTCGCCATCGCTTTCGAGAGTGTAAAGCCGCACTCGAACGGACCGAGCTCGAGCTCTGGCGGCAGCTTCAGCGTCGCTTTGAAAATCGGCGTCTTGCCATGTGAAGACGACGTGTACGAGTACATGGCCTTGAAGTCGACAGTGAACAGGTTCGATGGGAGCGACTGACAAAACTGGTTCACGCACTGGACACTTGAGTCCAAGTCGAGCTTAGCCCCAGTAGCCTCGACCACGATCTTCGTCTGCTCGGGCGAGAACGGGTGGCCGATGAGCCGGTCGGCAGCCACGGACCATGGGAGTGCCAGGACCGACTCGTCCTTGTCGCTCGCAAAGTTGAGCTCCTTGATCTCGTCGGCCTTCGTCAGGAGCTGCCGGAAGTGCAGTCGGTGGTCCACGTCGCCCTCTTCTGCGAGGTAGTACACGACGCCGTCTTCATGGCGCGCTCGCCCCCGCAGCTGGATGAGGCTTCGTGGGTTCTCGACGCGGTCTGCGACGATGATAAGTGCGCAGAGTGGGAAGTCCACGCCTTCAACTGACACGGACGTCGAGATGAGCACGCGCGTCGCCCCTGACTCGAAATCCGCCAGCGTCTTTTGGAACGATGGGAGGTTGAACGCTGCGGCGTCCGACACGGACGGTTGGCCCAGCATGCAGCTACAGATCGGCGTCGAACGCTCTCCAAAGCGGTGCTCTTCTTCTTCTTCCTCTTCTTCGTCGTCACTCGCGTGGTGGTTTCGTACCGATTGGTGCTCCAGCTTCTCATTGAGGTACTCGGCCACCACGCGACAGTCGGTGCGACTCTGAACAAACACGATCCCTTGCAGCTGCGCGGCACTGGCCCCATCGTCTTCGTCCAGCAGCTCACTAACGCCCTCTGAGTCCGAGACGTCGCTGTTCGTCGAGTCGTCGCCAGCGATCGCAGACGCCATGAACGCCGCTGCATTCACAGCCGTGACCTCTTCACTGTCCAGATCCTCCAGTCCATCAGGGCTCTTCAGGGCCGCGTCTCGAGCCTCGCGAGTCAGTAACTTGGAGCACACGAGCTCCTCAATCTTCAGCAGCTTGGGGGTCGCTGCAAAACCGCACTGGCTGCGCTTCGTTTGGAGCAGCAGCAGCGTCGTCACAGCGTCTTTGTCCAAGCCAAACATGCTCCCGGGCACTGCGAGCAGCTGTGACGCTGCCATCGCGAGCCGCTCGACTTCGAGCTCCACGAACCTGTAGTAGCACCACGCGCCGAGCGTCCGGTACACGCTGAAGCAGCTGCGCACGAACTTGCGGATGAGCTTCTCGCGTCCGGCGTTCGTGTGACGCGCGCGACTGTGGCCTTTCGAGAGCAGCTTCCCGCACACTTGGAGCACCTTCACGTCGTCCAGTTCCGCCCACAGCCGCGCACACAGCTGCGCCTCGTCTGCATCCATGCGCGCCCGGAGCTCCGACTCGACCGTCGACCTGGTCGGTTGGTCGTTGACGTCCATTGTCTCGTTGTCCTCTTTGTCCTTGCTTTCATTAATTTCAGGACAGGACCGACTGTCCTGAATGTACAGTGGCTTCGCGAACAACTCGACGAGGATCGGCGCAGCTGCAGCGTACTGCTCCACGTCGTGCGCGTCCAGTTCGACGTTCGTGAGCGTCGCAAAGAGCGCGTCCGCACAGCCTTTTGTAGGACACGCGGTCGTCCCAAAGATGCGCGGCAGCCGCTGGCCACTAGTCGGGTCGTAGAGCTTAATGAGCTGCGCGTACGGGTGGCGCTTCGTGACGTGGTGGCACTCGTCGAACACGAGCAAATTCACGCGCTCCATCGGCACATAACCCTTTTCCATGGCGCTCCGGACGATCTCGGGCGTGCACACGAGCACGCGCGTCTCTCGCAGCTCAAGCGCCCATCGGGGCTCGTCCCAGAGCTCCACTTCCTGCCCAAAGTACGCGCGGCACGGCAGCGTGCTCAGCAGCCGCACTTTCGCGCAGATCTGCGCAACGAGCTGCCGCGTCGGCGCCATGAAGACAGCGCGTCGGCCGTCAGCGTAGTCCTGCTCGGTGAGCAGCGCAATGGCCACGAACGTCTTGCCGATGCCCGTGCTGCCCACCATCACCACGTTCTGCTCACGTGCGAGCGCCACGACGTCGCGCTGGAAGCCGCGCAGCTGCGTCCCTGCTGGTCCACTTGGACCAGCCGCGGCAGGAGGTCGGTGGAACGGTGGCGTCATGGCGTGTGGGTGGGCGGACTTTGGACTGAGAAGCTGGAGGAGTGCAAAACGTTACTTTCTTCTCTATACGGTTTCTTCAATGGTTTTCGTGCACACGTCGCAATCGACCGAAACTGACAGTCCAAACAACAATGTCTGTGCAGAACTTACTGGGTGGATGTCCTCCAGTGCTCTTTGGCTCCTACTTCTTGCTCTTCTTCGCGCCGCTCTTGCCACTACGACTGGTGCCGTGCAGACCTGGCGCTGAGATCTTCACAGGCCCGACCATACAGTTCACCAATTCGTTCTCTGGAATGCACTTGAGCAGCTCCCGTTGGACCACGAGCGGGTCCACGTCCGGCGTCGGCTCGTCGTCTGCCGCTTCCTCCGGCCCGTCGTCGCTTCCTTGTGCTTTGCTGGCGTGTGCCGCTGTCGCTGCCAGTCGGAGCTTGGCGGCGTCCTTTTCAAACTTGACAATCGACGCGAAGAAGTACTCCATCGCCTGCTTGGCCGCCTTCCCCTTCTTCTGCCCGCCCGGCAGCAGCTTCACCTTGTACTTGAACTTCTGCAGCGACGCGTACGGCGCACACATGGGCAAAGCGTGCAGCACCAGGTCGTGCGGTAATGGAGCGCCAGTGAACGCGGCAAAGAAGTCGTTGCCGTCTGCCTCCTCCTCCTGCTCTTCCAGGAACTTCTCCTTCTTCTCACGCAACTGCCGAACGTACTCCTCGTCAGCCACGCCACCGCCCTTCGCACTCGCTCCGGCGTCCGCTCTCTCGCTGCTCTCGTCACCGTTCTCTGCGTCGTCTGGTCCGTCGCCGTCGTCTCCGTCTGGCTCGAGAGCGTGGCCGAGCGCCTCCATCCGCAAGCGCCGGTCCTCGTCGTCCTGGTCCGCGTACTTCTTGAGCTTCTTCAGCTTTCCCTTCTTCCCACGTACGTTTGCTGCTGCTGCTGCTGCTGCTTTGCTTCCAATGCTGTCCTCGTTCTCTGTGGTCTTCTTCGACTCGTCGACAGAGACAACGACAGATGCTGACGCTGCCGACTCGTCGCTCTTTGCACTGGAAGTGCCTGGGAGCTTCCCTTTCTTCAGATCGCGACGCTCCTTCGCCGACAGCCGCTTCCTCCCCGGCCGCTCGGCCGCACTCGCGTCCGCTTCCCGCTCTTTGTTCTCTCGCAGCTCCTCCGCTCTGTCGGCACTCGGCTGCTCCTCAACAACAACAATTGGTGGTGAAGCTGACGCTGCATCCTCCCCCTTCTCCTGTTCATTCGCAACCGCAGCTCTGGTGCGCTCACTGTCGCTGCCAGTGACATTGTCCTCTTCCTTCGCTTCCACATTGTCGTGACGCAACGCCACCACGGCCTCCTCCGCTGTTTCCTCGTCCACTGATTCGCTAGTCGCAGCAGCTTCGTCCGCGTCCGTCCGGTGGTTCGCAACCGAGCTCTCGTCCAAGCGGAAGATAATCGCGAGCCCCATCTCGAGCCGGGACGGCTGAATGTAATTCTTCCGGCCGCGGATCATGAAGCTCCCAGTCGAGAGGTACTCGCCCGACGGCGCTGTCTTGGACACTTGGTCTGCGTGCACCCAGTACGCGCCCGCAAGCACTTGGTTCGACCACGCGTTGCTGCGACAGACGCTCATACAGCCGGCTTGCTCCAGTGTCCCGACGGGGATGGGCGACATGGACCCACCACTCGGAGTCGACCGGTTCCGAACGACACACGTCGCAGCGCCGTGCAGGTCCGCGTGCACGTACGCGTCGCCTTTGCGCAAGTAGCGCTTCACGAGCAGCTCGTTCTGGTGCGCGTCCTTGCCTGCGATCACGAGGTACTTCTCGTTCGTGAGGAACCAGTGAAACTTTTCAAACCAGAGCACTTTGCGCCGTTCGTAGATCGCGTGGCGCTTCGTCTGCTGCTTCTGCAGCGTCTTGAGCGTGCTCTTCTCGGCCGCTTGGATCGCTTTTTGCGTCGCTTCCGTGGCTTTCACGACCTTCTCGCCCGCTCGCTTCTTCTTCGTGTAGATCTCCCGCGCATTCGCGAGCGCTGAGAGCGACAGGTCGATCCAGATCGCGTGCGCTTGCTTGTCCTGTTGGCCCTGTTCGTCCTGTTCGTCCTCATTCTCATTGGTCTCAACAGTGTCGTCGTCGTCGTCGTCACCGTCACACAAGAGAATCGACACGCGGTTGTTCACGAGATCGAGTTCGTGGATCAAACTCGCGACCGGGTTGCCGTTCTTCTGCTCAAAGCGCACGAGCTCCTTGAGGCCGCGCCAGTCCATGCCGCTCGCGAGCGCGCTCCGGACCACGAGCAGCACGTTCTCCACGTCCTGCTGGTTCTCTTCGATCAGCCGCGCGTGTGTAAAGCTCTTCTCCTGCACGTCCAAGAGCTGGTCGATCTGCGTCTTCTGGTTCTTCCGCAGCTTCGCGAGCTTCGTCTCGGCCGCGACCTGTGCACTGTGCTTCGCAACCTCGGCGACCTCGGCTTCAAAGCGCGAAAAGTACTCGTCCACGGCCTCGTCGAACGTGTCGAAGCTCCGCACGTGCTTGTTCCCGACACGGTGCTGCGCATAGAGA
This sequence comes from Globisporangium uncinulatum, assembly GCA_023333755.1. Taxonomy (NCBI): domain Eukaryota; phylum Oomycota; class Peronosporomycetes; order Pythiales; family Pythiaceae; genus Globisporangium; species Globisporangium uncinulatum. The sequence continues at coordinate 22,246 of JAASFJ010000273.1, forward strand.
AACGGCGTGAACTCCTCGTACTGCTCAGGCGCCGTCTCGCTCGTCCGGTCCTTCAGGATGATGAACCCGCACTTGGCCTTTGGGACTGTGTCTTGTACAACCGCCGCGTCGTTGTCGTCGTCAGTCGCTTCCACCACCGCTGACGTCGCGTTCTGTTCCGCCTGGAGCCGCTCGAGGAGCCGCCAGCCGCCTTGGAGCTCTGTTACGAGCGCCTCGAGCCGGTCGTCGCCAATCGCACGGAACTCGGCCGGGCTCTTGATCTTGAGCGCCGGCTGGAGCCCTGCGCTCACGACGCAGTGCTCGACAATCACGGGTCCGAGGCCGCCGAACGACGACTCTTTCAGCAACACGAGCTGTTTGAGCGTCTGCACCTTCTTCTTCGCTTTGCTGGCGCCTCCACCCACTGCGGTCAGCGCTTTCGCTGCCTGGGCTTCAAACCACTGGTCGACAAACGCCGTGAGCTGCGCCGCTGACGTGATCGCCGCGACGTCCGCCTTGCTCTCGAGCACTGCGATCGGGTACACTTGTTTCACGGCCATCGTGACGTTCTCGTCAAACTTGTGCGTGCGCAGGAGCGAGAGGATCGCGTAGTTCTCGTCCGTGAGCACAATGTTGCCAGACGCGTAGAGCTCGAGGATGAGGTGGCACTGGAGCTGGTCGGCGCCGAACGTGAGGTCCACAACGCGGTCGCCCGCGAGCTGCTGGAGCGCCACAAGCCGTTTGCCGCGCAGGTGCTTGCGCAGTTTCATCGTGAACTGGCTCGGGAGCGCAGCGGTCGACGACGACGCATCGCGTGCGTACTTGCTCGTGTGGAAGCGCACGCCAGACTCGAGGAGCAGAAAGACTTTCGGGTACGGCGGCTGGTGGAGCTTCAGAATGTACGTCTTGCTCTTGTCGCCGCCGCCGCTGGCTGCTGCTTGCAGGTCGTAGATGTTCGTCACGCGCATGTTGAGCACGTTCTTGCGGATCGAACCGACCATCGCGTGGATGTCGTCGATCGACATGCGCGTCTTCTTCATCGTGAAGGAGGGAGGGGGGAGGGCTCGTCGAGTGGGGCGGACGTGATCTCTGAAAAGGGCGAAAATGAAGGACGGCCAGGAACTCAATCCAAATGCGCCAATAAAAACGACGAATTCGGACTATAGAACGACGAGCTTTGTGACGGATCTAAAAGGTGGGCACACTCACTGTGTCCTTGAACAGGAACTTCGCATCGATTCTTGGAGCTACAGAACTCGTCGTACTAGTACTGCTCCTGTGCCACAAGTACTTTGCACAGTTTTGGTGCGGCTCCAGTGTTAAAGCTGCTTGTGTGAGGCGAGGGCTCCAACGGAGAGGTCACCGACTCATTCGCAATACATGAGCGAGGTAGTCAATGGACCCACGTTGGAACCAGACGTGACCGTCTCGCCCATGAGGATGCGGATGCCAGTTCAGAGCGTGTAGGTGAAGACGAACTGAAGCGGTCGAAGAACGCAGCAGCGAGGTTGAGGCGCTCTTGTGTTTCTGATGAAGCTGGTGATGACGACCAACCCGACCACGATGCCCACTGTATGCAGAAGGTTCCAAGACCACACACATTATGATCTGCGTGCTCCGGCCCCGAAACATTGACAACTTTTCTTCATGTCAAAGGCGACGCTCGTCTCCAAGCTAGACAGTCCGATCGACTGGAACGACTACGAAGTGATGGTGTGTGTCAGTGCGGTGGAACTCGTGCATCCACTGTGGTGAAAGTTGTTGAACGAGAGGCTTCTTTACCTGTGCTTCTTTGACTGAACTCGGCTTAGTTGCACAGTACCAGACGCTACATACGATTATCAACTGTACTGCTCATCTCTTGAGTCAAGTCCGCCATGATATCCGCACTCTGGTTGATGTGATCCGTGAAACACCTCGAGCCTCTGCGGTTAGTACTTGGGAGGTAAGACCAAAAGCTGAACCGGAAAAGATCATGGACACGCATTTGTCCAATCGCTGCCCTGTCCAATTTTGGCCACGTCGGTTGCGCCTGCCATGCACGCTCGTGCCTTCCCTTGGACGAACCGAACTCCGTGACCTGTCGCCTCCTCCGGAACAGTTCCAATCTCGCACCAGAGCCGTCAGAGCGGCTCTGAGCCATGGAGCAGCGCAACGCTTCGTTCCCCAAGGTGCTCCCGGTGCGTCACACCAACGACGCCTCAGCAACAAAGGACGACAACGCGCCTCCTCCTGCTCCGCTGAGTCCTGGCGACGCCACGCTCTCTGCAACCGACGATGGATCGGTCCCACTTCGCAAGCGCGTCTCGCTCCAGTTCCTCGTTCCGGATCACCACGTCGTCGACCGCACTCGCCTCAGTGTTCGTCGCCACTCCTTTCATTTTCCAGGAAGCCCGACCGAAGTCGCAAAGACCACCACGCGTGTGCGCCGCCACTCGTCCGTGATGGCGCGGGCGAGGCCGTCGACAGTGCACGCGGTGACCAAAGTCGGCGACAGTTTCTTCGACGTCTTTGGCGTCCTAGGCGTGCCCATGATCACCGCGTTTCTGTGCTCGGCAGTGCTGATGTTCGGCCAGGCGTACGTGCAAGTGGTCCCGTCCACGTTCGCCAACCTGCTGATGAACACGTCGGCGTACGACGAAGGCGAGTTCTGGCACCTGGAGCAGCAGACCGACGCGGGGACGACCACCGCCGCAGCCGTGCTGCTGGCGATATTTGGCTTCGGGTACATCGTTCTCGTCGTCTACATGCTCTTCTTCCGCCATCTTGCGATCGAGAACAAGGCAGTCGGGCAACTGGTGTCCCCGCAGGTGAGGAAGAAACAGAGGACGCTCAGTCGAAGCGAGGTGATGAGCCCTGGACACGAATCCACCGCCACTGAGACGCTGGAAGACGACATCACGGTCGCTGAGATCGCCAAGGGTGTATTCGTCACGAGTGTGGAGTCCATCCGCAGCTCGATCCAGTCTGTTCGCGTCCAGCTGCGCTGGCAAGCACGCACAAAGCGAGACGCGAAGGACGGAACGGTGGCGGCGGACCGGAAGAGTGCGGCACTAGCTCGGAAGAACTTGAAGCGAGCTCGCATGGTCTACTTCCAGTTCTCGGACATTGACGGCGTCTACCACGCGTACTACGTGAGCATCCCTACGCCTGGCGTTCTCTCGTCCTCTCCTCTTCCTTACAGCGCCAGCCGACCACTTACTGAGAGCGTGTGTGCGTGTGCGTTCTTGTGCGCTGTGCAGAGCGCACTGTACGATCTCCCGAAGCTCGCGTTCCAGACCATGACACTCACCACGTACCTCCGCAAAGGATTCCCGATCCCGATCGTGGCGTTCTACTGTACGATGCTGTCGACAAACTGGCTCATCTCGTTCTACCGCTTCCAACAGCGGTCGTTCGACCGTGCGCTGATCGTGGCGCGCCTCTTTTACCTGTACGTGATGTCCCAACAACGAGTAGTCCACACCACTGCGGCTGCTGTTGTCAGCGCAGTCGGAACGAACTCTGTGGTGTGGACTCTCAGCTACTGACTCTCGACCGCCTCTTCCCCCACTTTGCTCTGCAGCTTCGACTTGTTCTTCGCCGTCTTCTCGCCGCTCTTGATCATTACATACGCGTACTACAACTTCGACTTTGACCGCGAGATGTTCCGCACGAAAGAAGAGAGCTTCCCTCCAGGTGAATTTGAGCGGACCGCACGGTTGTACGCCGACCCGGCCGAGGTCTCCATGGCTCGCCTGAGCTTCAGCCACCTGACGCTCACGACCGGCTCGACGATCAGCATGAAGGTCGGACTGCTCTACCTCTCGTTCTACAAGTGGCGCAAGATCGTGCGGTTCCTGATCCAGTCCCACCACAAGAACCGGCGGCGGCTCACAGAGGACCACTCGAAGAAGCACAGAAAGCACACGCGGTACCACCCGTTTGTGGGCGTGCTCGTGTTCTTGGGGATTGGCGCGAGCACGCTCATCTACACGATCGTCGCAGTGACAACAAGCACTTCCAGATGCGCTGCTCTCGCGCAGCACTGCGCTGTCATCTCCTACGGCTGGGGAACACGTCACGGAGGGTGCCCCTGTCTCGTGTACATTGACAGCTCGCGCGTGCCTCGCACGTACAATGAATGGCTCAATCCCGAAGACGCGACGGACGCCCTTATCGAGGCGGCGAAGGAGGGGACGCTGAAGAGCATCCAGATCATGAACCGAGGGCTTCCGACACTCCCCGATGCGCTACGACGGTGCACTGCTCTCCAGCAGCTGTACGTTTCCTTCATGCGTGTCGTGCTTGACTGTTATGTGGATGGGCGGATGTACTGCTGCTCCTCCTGACTTGTGATGTGCCAGGATACTGATCTACACAGAGACTGAGCACTTTCCAGAGTGGACGAAAGAACTCACCCACCTAGAGTACTTGTACGTCCGCGCTTCTGCTCCTGCTCTCCAGTATGGAGCGACCTCACAGTCTTCGTCACATCCCACCATGGCACAGTCACATTGAAGGCGACTTCACGACTCGTGGACTCAAGTACCTCCCAAGCGATGCGTTTAGCCGCATGAACCGACTCTGCTACTTGTACACGGGCACAATCCCACAGCTCCTTACCTACCCGTCGCTCGCAGGACTGAAGAAGCTCGAGAGCTTGACGATTGTATCCGGTTACGCTTTGACCGAGCTCCCGAGATTCGACGACTTGCGCAGCTTGAGATCCCTCAGTCTCATGGAGAACTTCCACATCCACAAGCTCCCGTCGCTGCGGATGCTGACAAACCTGAAGGCTTTCAACGTCGTGTACCGGAACGAGATGTGCTGCAACGGGTATCTCACAGGCGTGTGCGACCGCGCAGCTCCCATGTGCCGGAGGTACGAGAACGAGTCAGCGGTGCAGTGCGTTAGTGAGTCCCTTCCGCCCGCCGATCGAGCTGTCATCGAAAAGACGCGAGGCCACATCTGCTTGGATCTCGGGCGAGATCTCATGAGTGCTGCGCCGACGCTCGAGTCGACCGACATTGCGTGCGGCGGAGTGATGTACCGCCAGTGCCAACTGCGGAACGCCACGGGGATCTGCTTCAACGTGCGCTTCCAAGTCGTCATGTGCGATACGTCGGGGAACTACGAGGCCATGCGCAGGCTGCAGATCGAGCGGAAGGTCGGCACCGCTTGCGACCCTGTCGAGGAAGCCTGGCTCGGGTGTCCACAGCCCACCTGACGAACCGAAGGAATCGACGGACGCTCGCTCGCTCTATCCATCGGTGATGTACGGGTGCATTGTGGCTGTGTGTCTTGCTCGAGCGAGGCGAGCGCATCCACACGAGCAGCACTTACTGGATCCTACGCGCTTGCTGCAGACTAGAACTCAGCTGATCTACACCTTTCTGCGTACGCTATCTACTACGCTTACTGTTGCTGTCTTGTTGTCGGAAGTGTGCTGCTCCGTACTGAGCGCTAGTGTCTCCTCCGTGCGGGTAGTTGAGTGGAGCAGGTCACCAGTCGCACGAGATAGTCGCTGACTGAAGTGTCGCCACCGCTGCCATCTTCTTGTGCGAGCCGCAGTAGCCTCCGCCACGGTCGATCTTGCTGCACCCGTCGACTGTGCAGCGCCTCGCTCCGCCGTGTGCAGAGCACCTCCCGCGTCGTTGCGTGCCTTTCTTGCATCCGGGGAACACGCAGAGCTTGCCGCCGCCGTGCGTCCGGCACAAGCCCGATCCTTGGCTACTCTTATCGCATCCATCGACAGAGCACCGCACGCCGCCGCCATGGGCTTTGCAGCGGCCAGTCACCTGTGCCCCACGCGTGCAGTTCTCCACGGAACAGCGCTTGCCGCCGCCGTGGCGAATGCAGCGGCCGCGGCTTTGACTGCTCTTCTGGCAGCCTGGAATCGAGCACGTTCGCGACTTCGAAGCGCCGCTGTCACCCCACTGCGGTCTTTGGGCTGAATCACCAATGCGGTCTGGGATGCAGCAGCGTGTGGGGCCAGGGCTGCGCACGCTAGCACTCGTCGGGCACTCGCTCTCAATGAGCATGATCTCTTCAACATCCCCCTGGTTCTCGGACACATGCCAGAGCGCGGCTTCGGCGACATCAAGAGGCAGGAGCAAGTCGTCTCGGAAGAGATCCTGCGCCGCCGGGGTCGAGATGTCAGCGTTCCCGACTGCGTCCAGGAAGTAACTCGGGGTCTGAAAGCTCGGGAAGAACTCGTCCTCTGCGTTGGTGTCCTCGGAGGCGGGTGGGTCGAGCAGCAAGAGCCGCAGGAACCCCACTTCCTCTTCGCAGAATCCGAGCGATGTCATCAGTGCTTCTTGAGTGTGCGCGGTCGAGTTTGCGAATGGCGAGCGCAGTCTCCTCGCCCGAGACACCGTGTCCACCGCTGGCTTGAGAATCGACACCTCACTCTCGAGAGACTCCGCATTACTTCACGTCGATCCTGAGCGCCGGTGACCCGCGACGACAGGAAGCGACTTGTGCGGCCGCAGAGTGTCACACGAAGACGTGGGGCTGACAGCGCGCTGGACACCACCACTGACAGCTCGCGACCTCCGTGTCAGCAGCCTTTCGCATGGAGAGGCGGCAGAGGGCAGCTTGTGGCCGTACTTGACTAGCGTCACGTTCGATCTTCGCTCCGGTGGGATAAACAGCGAGAGAAAACATTGCACCTCATCCGCGAGTTCGTCAGTCTTGGTCTGCGAGCCCTCAAGATCGCACCAAATGGACACAAACGACACAAGCCAGCATCCGCTGTCTTGTGTCGTTTGTGTCCATTCGGTTGCACACACTCTTCTCAGCTCTTTGCCACAGCATCAGGTCATGGAAAGCACTTGCGAGTCAGTCGATCCTTTCGTTAACTCTCTCTCTCGTTACCAGGGCGAACAAAGGAACGGATCGGTCAGCTCTCGACACTGACAAGGGGTCTCGAGTCTGAAACTTTGTCGTGTCCAATCTTGCCCACGATCGTCTCGACCATCTCGGGTTTCAGGTTCGAGGAAGTACTATACTGTATACACACTAAAGGGTTGTTTTCTTCACTTCGCACTCGTGCGTATAGTGTAAACAGACACCTCACCTGACCTCGACTCGAC
>JAASFJ010000274.1:0-29246 GCA_023333755.1 Globisporangium uncinulatum
CGCAGTGTATGAAAATGTCTACTTTATTGGTACAGACAACACACAATTGGATCACTCACAGTTCTGGAACAAACCAGGTTGTGGAATATCGTTTTCAGGGACCAAAGTTTGCATACTGAAATCAAGTCAAATTAATTGCTTTTCAGCTGTCGCCCACAAGAACACAAGAACGTAGTAAAGGTGGCCCGATTCACAATTTCCATACATTATAGAGTTTTTGTTCAAGCACATTGACAATTTTTAAATTCACGAGGTTACAAAACCCTTTATAAGGTTTCAAAAAATATTTTAACACTGACTTTCTGGCTCAAGTAGACGGAAATTGGCAGATCTAGGTAGGTCGCCCCGACAACGTGAAATCCGCTAGAGAGAATTTGCCTGCAATGATTGTATTTGTAGATAGAGCTGCACGTTGTGATGCGATTCATATACGTACATTAGCTGTTGGTGCAAATGAGACTGTGTTACGCGCTTCGCCGCGCGCTCTCCAGACCCTCTCATGCACGAGTCGAAGTAATTATATCTTCTCATTTCTGTTTAAATAGCATATAACCCTTTGCTTATTCGATTTGAAAAGGTAATTATAGTCTACCTCCATAATTGGCGCTCGCTTTTGAGCGTACTGTTGGCATGTGCAAAGACGATAGAAGACGCGAGCACCACTGCTGCTGCATTGTGGTCGCTGAAAGTATGCCATCAGCATCCACTTGGAGGCGTCAACAAAATGCGAGGCGCTGGGGTTCAGGCCTCCTCAACGCGAGCGTTCCAAACAGCCAGAAGGACGACTCGGTGAATGAGTGACTCGACGTGCTTGGCATGCACGCGATCGCGAGCCAGATCATCTGTCAAAGCCCACTCACATTTGCCCACAGACGCGTCGCTGTTACTCTACTGTTCGCTGGATCTGACTGCCACTGGCATCGCGGATGACACCCCGCCCACGGAGGACACGACTTTGATTGCCTACGTAGTACATAATAGTGATGAAACTGAAGAGTGGAGGGCACTCGCGACAGGTTTAAGCTTGAATACATGTTGTGCTGAAACTAAAGGGTTGAGGGACATTTGCGACAGGTGTTAGAAATGGTATTATCGGCGAAATGCCATAAAAGGAAAGTAAAATCAACAAAACCCTCGACTTACAGTCATAAGACCGCCTTTTTTTCGCGGGAGGTATGTCATTTTGGCCTCTTGGGAGGCCGAAATGACATGCCTCCAGCAAAAAAATCGGATGCAAAAAAGGTGGACATGCCTGAACGTGATCCGCGATAGCATGGCTTGCACAGGTCCAAATGATGCGAGTCAGGTACCACCAATCCGCAAGGCACAGGGCTCTCGAATGACACCAGTCTTGTGGTCCAATTCGCTCTTGCGGATTTCACGTTTCAGAAGGCACCTACCAGATCCCGTCTACTTGAGTCAGATAGTCAGTGTTAAACCGTTAAATACATCAAAGCGGTGTTAAAAACGTAATATTAACCCGTTTTTAACAGAAAATTGTTATTGACTGTTCTAGACAAGTGTTCCAAGTTGAGTCACACTAATAAATTTTACTTCCCTTTGTGGTGCTCTAACTGTGTGTTGTCTGTACACCTAAATTGCTTTACTTATGGTGGTACAGTGCGCAACAAAAGTTTACGGACAGCTCCAAAAACATTTGGAAAATAGACTGACTTCTTCAAAAGTGTGTTTCCAAACAAGTTTTCCTCAAATCTGACACTGTAGAGCACAATGAGAGCTTTCTAGCGGTGAAATCTGAGCTCAAATTGACCACTCCACGCCTCAGAATGACAAAGTGAAAATTAGACCAATTCTGTACGCGCGTCAAAAATATAAGGACAGACTCTTTAATCTTGTTTAAAGTATGGTTCAATAAATGACTGGATATAAATAATATGAGTTTCAGTACATGATCGATCCAAAAAAGAGGACAGTATATTCCTCCAAGTTTCAAATCTCTACCTGTCTGTCGACTTAACGCGTTGTTTCTGCGGCTCAATTGATGGCACGCTGGTTTGCTTCTTTTTTTCGCGTCTTTGACCAAGGTGCAGAATCAAAGAGTTCGCACACACATGGTGCAAGAGAGGCACGTATTTCGTGCCTTGTCCGAGCCATGGCTCGCACGGAGTACAAGTACGGTCCGGTCTGAAGAGAGAGAGAAGCCGTAGTCACCACCACCGCACTGAAGAAAGAATACCAACACGTTCGTTTGCTGTTTTGCTGTTTTGAGCTTTGCGGCCGCTGGCGCCGCCATAACTCGCCCAGCGCTGAACAAAACAGCGCCTTGCGCTTGAAGCGTTGAAGAATGTGCGTGACTTGGTTTCAGTATAGCTTGGCTCTTCTCTGCCCGCGTCTGGCGCTGCGGTTTGCCGTTTGTGGATCCATCCACTGCTGCTGCATGCACTCGAGCTCTCACCGCCTTCCACACACAGCCGCCGCTCGCCGCTTCGGCCCCGCTCTTCCGGTTCGGTTGCATGGAGAACACGCCGCCACCGGCCGCCGCCTGGGAGCTCGCGCGCAGCACCAGCAGCGGCCTAAAGCGCACGATCTCCAAATGCTCCATGGACGACGCGCTCTACGAGAGCGGCGGCGGCAAGAAGCTCGCAGGCGCCTTTGACGACAGTGAGCCGGTGCTGCTACCACGTGGTGCGAGCAGCGACCACCACCACCACCACCACCACCACCGCTACCACCACAACGGTGAGCTTGAAAGCTCTCCGCCGCTCTTTGGCTGGAACGACTCGCCTGCGGCCATGAAGAGTCGGTACTACGACAGTCTTCTCGACACAACCGCCATGGCGTCGCCGTCGCCGCACCACTTGCTCTACGCGTCGACTGACTCTGCGTCGACCGTCTCGTTAGGCTCGCCGCCGGTCACAGAGTGCGAGTACATCTCCCCTGCGACGCTGCACGCGGTCCTCCTCGACTACCTCGGTGAGGTCTTCACGTACTACAGCCGCGCCAAGGGCTACACGTTCATGCAGCTCGCGCAGTCGCTACGGACAGCGCAGTCGTCGTTCCGGTATATCCAGGGCACTGTCAAGATGCGCCTCGGTACGTCGTGTGTGGCTCTCTCTGCCTATAGGGCGAGTGAATGAATGACTGACTGACTGACTGTATGGAACGCGTCGTAGGGGTCACGTGGGAGCTCGTCGGCAGCTTTGTAGAGCACGTACTCGACTTCATCTCGGACGAAGACATTCGGGACGCGACTGTGCTCGAATTCGCTGGTTTCTTGCGTGATCTCGACGCGTCGTCGCTCGTGCTGCGCTTGCCAAGCGACAACATCTTTGCAAACCTCTACGAGTTCTTCCGCGACGTCCTCGAGCAGTTCAAGCGCTACTTGGCGAAGCTCTGGGTCCAGCTCCGGCGCATCCACTTTCCGTGCGAATTTGGCAAAAAGTCCGACACGCTCTTCCTCTGCATGGAGTGCCACCGCGAGCACTTATAGGGGATGACGGAGCGATTCGGCGCGTCGCTGGCAGCAGGCGACAGCAGATTTTGACATGAGGGTACGCAGTAGCGGCGGTCGAAGAGCGACAGAGGGGGGGGCGGTGGGGCCCTCGATGCGACCAGACCAGACCAGCTAGTGCCTGTGACGCTCCAGATGGAAGGGCGTCACGAGGGTACGTGCAGACGGTTGAGTGCGTGCGTGTGGGCGTGGGCGTTCAGCGAGCGAGTGCTGCTCGTGCACAGTCAATCGAATGGTGGTGGTGGCGAGGCGACTTTGGGAGATAAAGAGTGTCTTTGGGTGTGGGTTGTGGCCCCACTTCACTTGGATCGATCAGGAGAGGGAGGGAAGGAGGGAAGCCCAATGGTGGCTTCCAGTAGCATACTGTACCTACATATTGTAGGAGGAAATCGTAATCAAATGTAAACTGACTGTCGTGTGGGGGGATGATTGGGTACACTTGCCGCGGTCAAGAACGGGTCACACAAGCGAGTGACACAGCGGGAGCTGCTGGCCGTGCCGGCGCTTACGCAGCGTCGCTTCGAGCAACGCCAGCTGGTGCTGCAGATACAGCGACGGCGACGCGGCCGAACCCCGAGTCGTGCGCAGCAGCAGCAGTGCGAGCCGTAGTGGGAGCCAGAAGCGGACCATGAGTAGCGCTGCACACACTGCGACGGACGCTGACCCGCCGCTGCTGCAGTAGAGCAGCAGTCCCATCTCGACGCCCGCTAACGCCGCGTCTGGTCCTTCGCCACTGTCGCTGACGATTGTGTCCTCCAGTTCCAGCTCCAGCGGCAGCAACGTCGACGCTGCGAACTTGTCGTGGAGCCGTACAAGGCCCAGTAGAAAAGCACTCGCTGTCTCCAGTTCACGCCACGTTTCGACGACTGCACCTTGGCGCTTGCAGCGCAGAAACTCGAGACGGGGGAGCTCCGAGAGCGTGAGTGTGTACGCAAGCGCGGTTCGGACTGGCGAGACTGGTGTTTGCGCAATCGGATTGTGCGGGTCGCGGCTGCTGCTCCCAGTCGCAGTCACACAGTGCACAACATGCGCGATCTTGTGGCGCGCGACCGCATCTGCTTGCTGCAGCGTGGCCGCTGAGCCGAGCCACACGCCCGGCACGACGAGCTGCAGATCAGCGAGGCTCGCGAGCGCCAAGTCCTGGCGCGGACGCCGCCAGCTGCGCAGCCGCGCGTTCGCGCCGGGCCAGGCGCTCACACGCGCTTCGAGGCTCTCGCGTGGCGGCGCCAGCGCGCTCTCGGCCGCTACTCCGTGCACAACGAGTGCGTGGAAGTTTTCGAGCGAGAGCTCAAAGTCGCGGTCCACGAGCAGCGCTTCGACGACTGTGTCCGTACGGCGGCGGGGGGCATCGCGGTCATTGGGAAGAGCGCGTTCGACACGCGGTGCTTGCAGCCAGCGCCGCTCGTACGCGCACCAGCACGAGACGAGCGCGCGGACGTCGCGAGCGCATGCTGGGACGGAAGACGGTGTCTGCGCTGCAGCGAGCGGCTCGCACACTGCGTCACTGGCGTTGGCGTCGGCGTTCCCCGCCACAATGACCGCCACGTGCGCCAGAACGTGTTCGTCCGCACCTTTTCCGCTCCCACACGTAGCTTCAAGTGTGCGCATCTCCGTTGAAGTTAAAAATTGAAGTTAAAAACTAAAATGGGTTCACGTCAAAAAGGAGCTTCAATTGCGCAATGATGTCGGCCAATTGGCTTCGTGCACCCGCTCGTCGGGCCTCGCAAGCGGACTAGCGGCACTTGGATCCATCGACGTAGCAACCACCGCCACAGACGGCTTGTGGCTGCGCTCTGTGTGTGGCCCGTGGTGGCAGTGGCGCTCGTCGGACGAAGCGACCGCGAGCACACGCGCGGCCTCCACTGGGAATTTCTTGGCCAGCGCTTGCTGCTCTTTCTCGCGCAGCTCCCACCACTGCTGCCGTGGCAGGTACCACGCACCGTACGGAGCCTGCACTTTGTGTGCGTCCCGTGGCGAGACAATGGGCGGCGGTACTGACGTCGAGAGGTCCGCATCTCTCGCTCGTGCGTGACCAGAAGAGCTGCTCGTGGTGCCGTCACGAGGGCTCAGAGGACTTCCTGGAGACACGAGCGAGCGCGACGATCCGTACTGCCCTACGACCGGCCACTGACTGCGCCACATAAGGTTGTTGAGCGACTGCTGGTCGCCCGAGAGCGCAGCTGAGCCTCTTGTGGTGGGCGTGGGCGGCACAGAGGCCGCATAGGTCGAGCGCACGCTCAGGTCGCCGGTGGCGGCGTGCAAAGGCGACGGCTGCTGCTGACGATTGGAGGACGCACTGCTGCTTGCGTTCACGAGTTGTGGGTGGACGCGAAGCGCTGGCGGGATGTCATGTGCAAGAGTCACGCGCGACGACTTTTGCCAGCACACGTGGGCGTCCGCGTCGGCATATGGCGGTTCTGAGCGCCATTCGTGTGCGTCGAGATGCTGCTGCTCGCGCTTCCGCAGCTTCCGCAGCTCCGTCATCGCGATGCGCTCTGGGGTTCCATCCAGCGCTCTGTCTGCCCTTCCGCTTCGGTTGCCTTTTGCTTCAGCCTTGACGTCGTCGTTGTCGTCGTCGTCGTCCTCCTCCCCTTCCTCGTCATTGTCTTCGCTCAAGCACAACAGCGCGTCACGTCGCGGCATTCCTAGCTTGATTGACCCCAAAGTCGACATGCGGCGCTGGGGCAGCAAGCTGATAGCGCTCGTATCGGAGGAAGAAGAGCTTGCAGACGCAGCCGACGGCGACAGGGTGTTCCGGAGCGTCATGATACCACTCGAGCGCTTCCGACGGGTCGTCACGTCCTGAAATCCGTCTCGCACTTCACGGAGGCCTCCTGCGTCGCTCTGACTGGCGTCCGTGAGCTTTCTGTGCCGCATCCGCTGCGGTGTCGAGACGCTCTGGAGGGCGAGCGCCTCCATGTCGGCCATGATCCGGCTCAGCATGGCTTTGCGCTGCGTCTCGCCGAGGATGTCGTCCAAGACGCGGCATTGCCCGTGTGCGCGCCTCTGCTGCTGTTGGACTTGACGTTCGTTCACGAGCCGGCGCTCGTCGTTGATCTCCGCCTCCGCCTCTGGGCTCGCAAAGAGCTGGTAGAGCTTCGACGGTGAGCCTGTGTCTTCGTGCGCTCGTCCGAGTTGATCGGTCGGACGCTGTTGACTCGGCGGCGCAGTCGCAGCGGCGAGTCGCTTGCTCTGCGATGGCGCCGCTGGTCTTGTTCCGCTGCTTGTGAAGCTCGGAGGCACTGGGTTCTGGTGCTGTAGGAAGCGCCACTGCACTTGCACACACTGCTGGGTCGCGACAGTCGCGTCGCGCTTCCGGCGGAGGAGCGGGCTCGGACTGCACCGTGGCGAAGCGCTACTGGACGCCATGCTTCTCCAAGACCCGCTCGCCTTGCCTCGCTCGTTCCTGAGGCCTCACTCTACCTGAAGAGAACAGCGATTGGGCCGCATATAGCGCCGACCGACTCGAGTGAAACCGACTTGAGCCGAGTTAGCGACAGGAAGAAGCAGCGTCCAGGATGCGGCGCGACGGGCGTGTCGTTGACGACGCTGGCGAGAGCGGATCCTCTAGCGATCCTAGTGTGCCCACTGACGGGACGCAGCCAGAGGACGACTACGACGAGCCCACACCACCAACACAGACGCGGAAGGCGGACTCAGCTGCAGAGAACCACCGCAGCGTCGTCAGAGACGACAATGACAGCGACCGAGACGACGACGGCGCACTTGAACCGAGCGGAGCTAGTCGCCGCCCATACACAGCAGCCACCACCTCGTCGGCTAGATCCCAGGCCAGCGCTAGCTTCCGGAAGAAGAAAGCGCCGACAAAGAGAGGCGCCACGGCTGAAAGCGCCGCTCACCAGCGACCGCGCTCTGCAGGGCTGAACGAATGGGGAGACTTCGATGCCGATCGCCTCTTGCAGGACGACGTCGTCTTCACGGCCAACTCGATGCTGGACGACGCAAAGAGAGCATTGAGCGACACGAACAGACCAGCTACAGGAGCAGCAGCCTCAAAGCCCCTCGCACGCGTTCGTTCGCGACGGAACCGCCACACTGCTCCTGTGACAACAACAGTCGTCAACAGCAACCCGGCCGAGGACTTCCCGTCCATGCCGCCTTGGACGACCGACTCTGCGCGCTTCAAGGCGAGCAGAGAGCAGCCCCGACCAGCCACCCACGTGCTCCGTCAGCGACCACTCGCAGTCGTCGACTTCGACTCTGCGCAGCAACTGCAGCGTAGCAAGACGCCAACTCGGTCATCACGGCCGACTGCGTTGCGAGGACGCATCCACCCGCCGACTGGAGGCGGGCCCCCGCCGACGCCTCCTTCTCTACAGCCCAACCACCTCCCCCAGCTCACACCGACTCGTTTAAGCCCGTCCGACTCACTCGCACCGGCTTCACTCTTTGGGCCCTCGATTCCAGACACGCCTGAGACCCGAGCGGTCGTATTCGAGCGGTTTCGAGCGCTCTGGGGCCTCATGTCGTCACGGTCATCGAGCGCGTCTGCTGCCCTCGGGTCGCCGCTGACCAGCACCAGCGCTGCGGCGGACAGCAAGTCGCCGTTCGAGTGCAGCATGGCGCTCATGAAGGTGTGCAAGTCGGTTGGCATAGCGCGCAGCTCCCACAGCTCGTCGCCAGCCGCAGTCGCGGTCTGGAGCTCGCGCGACCGCAACGTGGTGGACTTCCAGTCGTTCTGCAGCGACGTCGTCCGGCTCGCGATTGCACCGATACTCCATCACTTCCACGCCGACGCGAGCGTGGACGAGTTCGTCGCTGCTGTCGACCGCATTCTCGACAACGTCGTCACATGCACGAGCTCGACCGAAATGGAGGCGCCTCGACTGAAAGAGCTCGTCGAGATCCGCTCGCTGTTCCCGCGTTGGAGAGTCGGCGCCTCGCCACTCGGGACGCTGGACGACGGCTTCGAGGCGGCTCCGAGCGCATTCCCAGACGCTCCGCGAGAGGGCGCGACGCCCCGACGCCGCTTGACAGCCCATACGACGGTTTCAAGCCGCCGAGAGCGCACGCTCGAGCTCCAGCTGCCGACGCGTGAAGCGCAAGCGACGCACGACGCCAACATCCGGCGCAAAGTGCAGCTCCACAAGTCGTGGCAGACGCGGTCCGTGCAGCTGGCCACCGCAACTGCAGCAGCAGCATCTCAGGCGGTACGTGAGCGCGCTTTCGTCGTCGGCACTCCGTCCACCGCGAGCTGCAGTCCGTTGCGAACTAACGCTGCCTGCAGTGCGCTCGCTCGGCCGTCGGCAGCGGACGGGCACGTGCCGCCGGCCCGGTTCGGCTGCGACCCCCATGTGCTAGCAGCTGCTTCTGAGCCAGCGACCGACGACGCGCCGTTAACAGTCGTGGACTCGTATGACGACGTGCTTGTGTGCGGCGCGTGTACAGCGACAGACGCGGCTCTCTGGTGCGCGTCGTGTTTCCAAGTGTTTTGCGTCGTCTGCTGGCAACAGCAGCACCGGCTGCGTGTGGACGTGGCAGCGGTGCCGTCGTTCGCGTCCGCACACGCGCTCCTGGTGCCAGCCACGAAGCCGCTCATACAAACGAAGAAGAAGCAAACGAGTAGCGAGGCGAGCACGTCGCCGCCGTTTGCGATGATTTACCTCCCGACGAAGCCGCTCGCGGTCGGAAAGCTCGCGAAAGGCGCGACTTGCAAGCCGAGTGGCTGCGACGAGTGCGCAACCGGTGCTGCCAACGGAGCAAGCGGCCAGCTCTTCCCAGCGGTGGCGTCCCACGCGCTCCTCCCGCCGCTTCCGTCGGCACCACATACAAAGTTGAAGAAACGTGCAGTGCGTGCTGCCTCAAACGAGCAGCTTGGCGAGTCAACGAGCAACTTGGTGAAAGCACTCATGCTCGGGGCGGCGCCGCCCACGCGTGTGAGAAAGGCGCAGCCGCTTCCGCCGTCACATGCACCGCTTGGGCGGCGCGAGAAGCTGCGAGCGGCCGCTGTGTTGCTGGATTGTGCGCAGTTGGCGCAGAGTGATGGTCGTTGGTGTTGATGACACGCCAGATATTGGACACTGTCAGTATCCAATGGATACGATCAATTGATGGAATTCGGCTCTCATTTCCAAGAGAGAAGGACAGACAGCTGACGGACAGGACGATACGAGTGGAAGCATGCGGCACACACGGGACGACGACCTGCGGCAGCGCCGCCACACGGAGCACGCGCAGTCGGGCCCCGAGCAGCCGCAGCAGCCGCCCCACCGCCGCCAGCGCTCAGGCAAACAGTACGCGAGTGTGCCGCACGCGCGTGCGTTGCTGGTGGGCGTTGTGGCGTTCTACGCACTGGGACTGAGCCTCGTGGGTCACCTCTACACGTGGTTGCCACCACCACGAGCACTGGACGCGCCTGCCGCGCTCTTCTCCGAAGCGCGTGCGCGTGTCGTGCTTGAGCGCCTCTTGAGCTTTGGGTACCACCCAGTCGGCACCCGCGCGAACGAGGAGTTCATCCCTGCGTATCTCATCTCGGAGGTGCGTCATTGTGGACACGAGCGACTGCGCTGGTGTGTGTGTGTAAAGTGAGACGAGACGAGAACGTGCTGACGAGCAGCTGTCCGGGTGTATGTCTACAGATTGAGAAGATCCGCGCAGCCGCTGGACCAGACGTGACGATCGAAGTGGACGTCCAGCGCCCGTCCGGTCCGTGTTCCTATCGTGACGCTGTGTGGTGTTGTAGTACGTAGGGTGTAGCTAGCTGTACACCGCATTTGGCTGACGAACGGCTGCGCTCTCTGGTCCTGACAGGCGCGTTCGGCCTCAACTTCATGGCGCAGTTCCAGAACGTCTACGCGAACGTGACGAACATTCTCGTGCGCGTGTCGCCGACTGCGAACCCGGACGCACGGGCGCACGCGCTCATGCTCTCGTCACACTACGACGCAGCGATTGGCGGCGCAGCAGCGTCGGATGATGGCGTCAACATTGCCATCATGATGGAACTCCTGCGTGTGTTTGCGACGACGCCACCAACGTCTGGAGCGCTCGTGTTCAACTTTAACGGCGCAGAAGAGACGATCATGCAGGCTGCGCACGGGTTCATTACGCAGCACCCGTGGACGTCGTCGATCCGCGCGTTTGTGAACTTGGAAGCCGCTGGCGCCGGCGGCCGCGAGCTGCTCTTCCAGACCGGCAGCGACGAGCTCGCGCTCGCGTACGCCCAAGGCGCGGCGTACCCGCACGCGAGCATCGTGGCGCAAGAGATCTTTCAGTCGGGCTTTATTAATGCCGACACGGACTACCGGATCTACCGCGACTTTGGTGCCGTCGCGGGCATGGACTTTGCGTACATTGAGAACGGGTACGTGTACCACACTGCATTGGACGACATGTCGCGGATCCAACAAGGCGCAGTGCAACGGCTCGGCGACAATGTCGCGGGTGTCGTTGACCAGCTCGTGAATCAGCCAGGGCGGCTCGAGAAGGTCGCTGCGACGCCTGAGAGCTCGAACACGCTCTTCTTTGACGTCTTTGGCATCGGCATGGTCACGATGGGCAAAGCGACCGAGTTCACGATCTGCACGGCGGTGCTCGCACTCGCACTACTGTACATTGTCGTGTCGCCGATTCGCTTCCACGCGCGCCTGCGTGGCTTGCAGCTCATGGCTCGGTGCGCCGGTGTTGGGCTGCTCGCGAACGTCGCGACAGCGCTGCTCATGAGTCTCTTCGCGCCGCTGTCGTGGTACTCACAGCTCAAGCTCGGCGCCGCCATGTTTGTCGCGCCAGTGCTCACTGGCATGCTCGACCAACTCATCCGATTCTTGGAGAAGGAGTCGGTCGGCGCACTGTGGCAGCTCGAAGAGAGTCTATTTGAGAGCGCGCTGCTGCTCTGGGCGCTCGGTCTCGGGCTCCTCATGGGCTTCGGCGCGATCTCGTCCTACTTGCCCGCCGTCTGGATTGTGTTCCCGCTCATCGGGCAGATTCTGTGCCACACGCTCCAGCGGCTCCAGCTGCTCTCGTCGACTGTGTACGTCGTGCTCTCGGTTGGCGCGCTCGCAGTGCCCGTGCTGCACACGTCCGCCATCGCATCGGTTGCGTTCGTGTTCTTCATGCCGCTCATGGGCCGCAGCGGCACGCAGCTGCCGCCAGATCTTCTCGTCACACTCCTCTTTGGGATGTTTGTGCTGGTGCGTATCGTGCTGGCTGTACAGACAGGACTGGGATGTGTTGGCAGACGGGTCGGACTGACTGACTGACGATGGTCGATTCGATTCGGTATGGCATTGTCAGGTCGTCTTCTCGTACTCGGGTCGGTTTTTCTGCTTCTTCCCAGTCAAGCAGCTCAAGACGCTCCGCCGCATCTTTGCGCTCGTGTGGCTCGTGACAGTCGTCGTCGGCTCGCTTGTGTACGTGTGTGAGGGTGATGATGATGAGAGGCGGAGCCCACGTGGGTCTGAGCTTAACGCGTACGTGTCGTTGATGCAGGAACCCGTACACGGACGATTGCCCGAAGCGCCTCATGATCCAGCACGTGCACCGCGAGGTGGTTCTCCCAAATGGAGAAGTGAAGACCGACTCCGGGCTCTGGCTCAACGCACTCGACTTTCGCGGTCTCTCGCCGCTCACGCCGTACCTAGCGACGACGCAGTGGCGCCACCTCAAGTCGGTGGCTGCTCCTGAAGCGCTCCACGACAGCGCCGAGATCTACGGACATATGCCGTGGGCTCTGCCCGTGAAGGACCTGCTCCCAGAGAGAGGCTCGTGGTACTTGCCGTCGGCCGAGCCTGCGATCCCAGCTGGCACGCAACGAGCCAAGTACGAACTTGGGAGGACCGACCAGTGGGGAGAGAGGGCTTGTCGTGTCTCTGGGTCAGCAAGTGACTGACCGCGTCCGTGTCGTGCGGTGACATTGATCTCACTCTCGTGTGTGGCAGACTGGAGGTCGTGTCGTCCAAGTACTTGCCCGAGACGGACCGGCGTGTGATCCACCTGCACCTCACGGGCCCGACGCACTTGAACCTGTTCATTGACGCGCGGAACACGACGCTGACGTCCTGGTGCGTCTCACGGCCGTCTGCCGCCCAACCAGCGTCTTGAGGTGTCGCGTGCGAGTCGAGGCGGTCCGAAGCTAACGACGTGTGTGGGTTCGTTCATTTCCATCAGGTCGATCGGGAACGGGATCAACGGACCAGCGCCCGAGTCGAACGGCTCGTACATCCTGCAGTTCTGCAGCGGCACCACGCCCGCGAGCCTCCACTTTTGGGTCGAAGCTGTGTCGGCACAGCCGATCGATGCTGTTGTGGTCGGCCACTTTATCGAGCTTGCGACGCCCGAGATGCGCGAGTTGAAGGCCGCGCTGCCGTCCTGGTTCGCGACAATGGACGCCGTGTCGACGTGGAGCATGGTGCGCTTCTAGCGTCGTCGGTGGCGAGACCACCGCCAGCCCACCACCAGTCGATCCGACCAAGTGTCAAGTGTCGACCAACCACATTGACACTCTCTTGATTGGGAATTGAATGACCGAATGCGGGCAAATCAAGATCATGCCTGTCAGGACTCAATTACCTTGATTTTCGCACTAGTGGTAGTCAACCAGCTCAACTTCGAGTCAGAACGTCACTTTTGACCACTCCACTTTCGTTCGCGCCACCTGTCCAACGAAGCCGCTCGGCGTTTGTTCACCCGTCCTGTCTCCGCAGCGTAGCGTCCAACGCCTTTGCGTGCGATCGATCGCTACTAAGCATGCGTGCCAAGTCCGTGTCCGTGGCGTCGTCCGTCCTCTTTGACATTGAAGAGGACAGCGACGCGATGCCGCACGAGGACGACGCGTCTCCGTCGACGTTTGGGAAAGCGGCGGACAAAGCAGCTCGTCCAGGCGCAGTCAGCAGCGCGACCACGGTGCAGTCGAACGACGACTACGACAGCGGCTTTGTCGGCTCGGTCCCGCTGCAACAGCAGCTGCAGCAGCAGCAGCGGCGACGCGCGCGCTCTCGCAAGCCGAGCATCTACGCGACGTGGACGTGCGGCGGTCTCGCGCTCTCGAACGCTGTGCTGCGGCTCTTTACCGCTGCGCTCACAGTCCCAGCGATCGTCGCAGGGCTCGTCTACACGCCACGAATCGCACTCGCTCTCCTCTCGGCCGCGCTCGTGTGCGTCGGCGCGTTCGAGTTTGCGTGGCTCGCGTTCCGCGTCCACCACCAGCTCCTCACGACCTACAACTACTACGAACGCAAGCTCTCTGCCGCGGAACGCCGAGCCGACAGTGCCACCAATGACGCCAATGACAACGACGCGTTGTTCCCATTCAGAGGCGCGTCGAGCCTCGTCTCTGGCCGCACGCAGTCGACGCGGTCAGCGTCGAGTCTCTTCTTGGCACCCCGCGAGTCGTTCGAGGACCCTGTGCTCGAAGACGTTGGCGTCCAGGCCCAGGCGACACCGTGGCCGTCACCGCTCGACAGCCACGCACCCGACCTGCTCGCGTCGGTAGCGGCGTCGTGGTTCCACAACCGCATCCTCGTCGCACGGCTCGTGCTCGCAGTGCCGCTGGCTGCGCTCTGGTCACTCGCGACGCACGGTCTCTACCGCGTCTCCTCGTTCCCAGTCGCCAGTGTGCCGCACGCGTTCAACGACAGTCCGTACTACTTGTGGGCCGTGAACCTGCTCGCTGCAGTGTGCACTCTCGCAGCTCCCAACGGCGCTGCCGCACTCGCACTCGTGGTCCAGAAAGAAGTGTTTGTCACGCTCCTCCTCAACACGATGAACTGTCCGCTGGTCGCGAGCGAGTGCGAAGCGAACCTCCGGCCGCTGCTCCAGCCGCTCCAGACGTTCGTGATCGGACTGCTGCTGCTTCTCCTCTTGCGCTGCGTCTCTGCGACCAGCGCTGCTGACCTCGCCGTCGCCGTCATGCTCGACGTACTCGGGTACACGTACGTGGTCGGCTCCGTCGGGCTCCTTGTCGCAGTCGTCGACACGCGCGACGTCGCAGGCGACACGTTTGTGCACGTGCTCCTGCTCCTCTTGCTCGTCGTCTGGACGGCAGAACTCGCTGGCTACTGCTGCGACGCGGTCATGTACCACTTTCGCGTCCACCACGCTCAAGTGCTCCCGAACTGGCTCGTGCTCACGTTCAATGCCGAAGCCGCGGTTTGTGCCGCTGGTGTCGGCGTCGCTGCGATGCTCGTCGGCTCGGACGAGCTGCGCATTGACGGCTCCAAGGCCGCGAAAGTCACGTGTGCACTCGTCGCAGTGCTCACAGGGCGACTCGGACGACTCGTGCTCGCGCTGCTGAAGAAAGCAGCAGGCGTGCGCTGGTCGAGCCGCTTGCTCCCAGGCTACGGCGGCCTGCTGGACGCTGTGACGATGCTCCTCTTTGCGTCTGTCGCGTTCGCGCAGTTCTTTCTCTACGTCGGCACGCTCCATCGAGACGGGTACAGCAGTAGCGACAACGGTCATCTGTCGTCGACGAGTGTCGACTTTTCAACGCGACTCACAGGCTGACGACGTTGCCACAACAAGACGCGCGTCTCGGTCGCTCTGTTTGTTTGTTTCTGTCATGACTACGTGAACCTGTGTGTATGTTTGTCTCCCTGTAGTCCACCTTCTCTTCACTTGGTGTCCACAGCCGACAGCGACGACACGACCTGGTTTGCGAGCATGTTCCGCAGCGACCAGCGCGCGTACGCGTCGCTTGCGTCGCTGTCGCCGTCGACGCGCCACGTCCAGAACGCAAACCCACCGCCGACGTTCGCGAGCACGTCTAGTTGCGCTTGTGCGAACGCCCGCACGCGCTCCGTCGACGCATTAAACTGTCCGCGTGCGGTCGCAAAGCTGAACTCGCCGATAAAGAGCTTCTTGTCGCTCGCGGCTGCCCACGCACTGACGTCCGCACGGAACGCCGGCACTGCGGTGTGCAGCAACTCGTCCTCACTCGCAGTCTCAAAGCCCCAGACAAAGTACCGGTGCCACTCAACCCAGACGTTCGTTGCGTGCGGCAACAGCGCAGTCATGAACTTGGGCGACTGCTCGGTGAGCAGCGGCGACAGCGTGATCACACAGTCGTTCTTGTCCTCGTCGCGGATGCGTCGGTACGCGTCTTCGTAGTACCGGTACAGCACATCGGTTGTCGTGCTGCCGGCTGGCTCGTTGAGCAGCCCGAGGCCTAGGAACGCTGGGTCGGCCGCGTACCGACGGGCGAGGAATTGGACCGCGTCGAGAGTCGTCGCGACGTTCTCAGGGTATTCGCCCCAGAACGACGAGCCCTTGACTGTCGGGGCCGAGTGGTCTGCACCGTTCTGCGAGCCTTTCGCTGCGTGCATGCTGACGAGGACTGCGACGTTGTGCTTGACTGCCCACTCGCGGACGAGCCGGTCGAGGTAGTCGAGTGCGTGCGGCGCAAACACGCGCCACTCGCCCTTGTTGGCCGCGTCGTGGCGGTCAAAGCCGACGATCCAGTACCCGACCGGCACGCGCACAGTGTTGAGGCCCACGCGTGCGATCGCCTCAATGTCGCGTTCTGTGATGAAGGCGTCGCGGTGAGCCTTGGCACGCTGAGCCCCGAGCTCTGGACGCGTGCGGTTCATCGCAGTGTACTCACCGCGGTCCGCGTCGTCGCTCGAGAGGCCCCACCAGAGCTCGGCATTCTTCGTCATCCAGTGCTCCACGACGAGCCAGCCGCCGAGGTTCACGCCGTGGCACTTCTCGCGTCCAGCGCGGATCGCAAACTGCACGTGGCGCTTGCTGTCGGACTCTCGTGCGTCCGCACTTGGCAAGCTCTTGTCGCGCGTGTCCGCTGTCGTCGCAGTGTCGGCTTCGCCTGTGACGGTGTTGTCGTGCTCGGCACCAGCTGGTGGTGACGCCGCCACCTTCTTCCTGTCGCTTGCGCTGTCGGATGTAGCCTTGGCGTTGTCGTCTACTGTCGTCGTCCTTGTCGTCGTGGTCACCGTGTTCGCGTCCAGGAGGATTGTCGCGGGCGAGTCCCCAGTCTTTGCAGCTGTTGACAACGCGTCTGCTTCTCCCGCGACAGTGGCGGCTTCGTCGTCGTCGACAGCGGACTCGTGCGCTCGAACTGCAGAGACGACTGCGACGTTCGTGTCGAGGACAAACCTCAGCGTGCCGCCACCTCCCGCCACGATGTTGTCGCCCTCGCTCGCCGCACTCCCGCTGACACGAGCGCATACGACGGCCACGAGCACCAGGACCGATGAAAGGAGCTTCATCGCGTTCGCAAGGAGGAAGAGAGGAGGGGGCCCGCCCTGTCCTGTCGCTGAAGAGAAGGAGAGTGCGCACTGGACGAGCCCATCAACCGAGCAGCGGACCATCTTCGGCCGAGCTTGCGACTCGTCTCGACATCGCACGGGTCTATTTTCATCAACTAAAGTGGCCATGCGACAGCGAACTGAGGCTGTTGGCATCACTGTCGAACTGCTGCTCCACCTGGTGGCCAGTCGACACTGACGCTCACTCTGTCCCAAGTCCCAAGTCCCGATCCATCGCAAACCGTCATCCGAACGCAATCGACAGCGAAAGCTTTCTTCACTATCATTGTCAACCAACCAACCACTTTGAGGCTTGTCTCACTCAATCTCCAGCAGCGTGCGCACTTCCTGCGGCGTGTGCATGAGCACGACGCCCTCGGAGCGGAAGCCATGCTGGGCATCGTATACAAAGTCGTACACGAACGCGTAAGTCGCGGCGAGCTGCGACGCGGTGAGCAGCCGCGCGTTCTCCCGCAGCGTCGGCTGCGCCAGCTGCTCCAGCTGCGGGAACGCGAGCGTCACGAGGTCACTGCAGAAGCCGTTCATGACGGTCGCGACTGTCGCAGGCTCGAGTCCATGTACCTGCACCGCTAGCGTTGATGTCGCGCTCTCGGACGCCTACAGCGTCTCCCAGTCACACTGTCAGCTCTCACTCCCACTCCCACTCATACTCAGGCCCTGTGTCGCGTCAGTCTTCACTCGACCGCACGCACCTGGAAGTGTTGGATACTCCGGAGCAGGTGCGATACGCCAGCACGGTCGAGTACGCTCGCCGCTTCCAGTGCGCTGAGGTCGCGGAGCCAGCGCGTGAGGTCGCGGCCGATACGTGCATGCCACTCACTCGCTACTGGGAACCGTGCCAGCGGTGCTTGGACGCAGCTCACGTTGTTGACGCGGAACACGAGCGCGTCGGCCGTGTCGAGGCCCTGGACGCTCCGGTCGCACATGCTGTCGAGCGCTGGCAAGAGACTGTCAAAGAGCGGCGTGAGGTCACTCTCTGGCTCGTCCGCTGGCAGCAGAGACGACTGAGCGACTTCGAGCAGCGCAGTGAGCCGGTGGGCCGCGTCCATCGCTGCGTGGGTCGCCGACAAGTTCGTCGAGTAGTCCTGCGCTGAGCGAGCGACAGCGTCTGCAAGCCGCCCGAGCTGCTGTCGGAACGCGTCGTTCGCGGCTGCGCGACAGTGTGCGAGTGCGTGCGAAACGACAGCATGTGGGACGAGCATGGCGACTGTGCGGTCGTAGAACGCGAGGAGGAGTACGAGCTGGTACGCGAGTGCGAGGCCGCCAGTTGGCGCCGTGAGCGTCTGCTCGATCCGCACTTGGAGTGGCCGGGCGACGCCGTCAAACGCAGTGCCGACCATCGACACGCGTGGTGTCGTCCCTGTCGTGGGCTCTGTGTCGTTGTCGCCACCAGTCGTTGCCGACAGCAGGTCGAACGCCAGGTCGCCATCAAAGAGGACGCGGAAGAACTCGGTCTCAGTCGCGACAGCTTGGTGTACCCACGCGAGCATGTCGCCACAGTAGCGCGCAGGGTCGTGGGCGTGGAGCTCAATCGGCCGTGGGATCCCATTCGGCCCGCCCCGCGTAAGTGCGACGACGAACCGACGCACGAGCACTGCACCTCGCGCTGTCGTCACGCACTCTTTGCAATAACTGACAGACGTACCCCAATATTAGGTTACAATGTACCCCTTTGCATACCCCACTCCGACCCACACATACATAGACGTACTTGTAGAAGTCGGGACGGTCCCGAAGCAGCGCAATCGCGCGGTGCAGCGAGCTGCTTGGCTCGCTGTCATCCATTGCAGCGCACTTCTTTGCTGTCCACGCGTACAAGCGCTCGAATCCGACGTCTTGAGCCTTCCCGACTGCGTCCAGGAGCTCGAGTGCGCAGCCCACGTCGCCGTCGCTGGCGAGCGCTTTGCACTCGCGCTTCACTTGCTGCACGCGCTCCATCGTGTCGAGGAACGCCGGCATGCGGTCGTCAGTGAGGCTCGGGTGGGCGTATACTTCCTGCGTCTCTGGCTCCGAGAGCTGGTACCGGGCAAGAAACGCACGGACGTCGTCCAGCTCCCGCTGCATCGTCTCTCTATAACCACACTACTGTCTTAGAAGCCCATACGCACAGTCATAGAGAGAGGCATACACACAACGAACGAATGAACGCACTTGCGCACAGTGAGCCGTGCGGCGTCCGCCTGCACCTGCTGCGTCTCTCGCTTCGTGGCCTCCAAGAATCGCTGGACACGCGTGCACCGGGCGTCCAGCGCTTCTACGCGCGCGCGCAGCTGCGACGCGCCGTCGAGCGTGTGTGCGAGGCTCTGCAGCGCAGTGTCCGCCAGTGAGAGCTGTTGCTCTTCGAGCGCGGCTCGCAACGAGCGCCGGAGCTCAGCCAGGGAGCCGCCAGTCGCTAGCTGAGCGAGCGGCTCACCCACCACCAGCGTGCTCAGCAGCGCTTGCGTGGCCTCCAGCTCTGTGCGCGAGCTTAGCAGCTTGTGCACGCGCGCTTGCAGCGCCGGCGCGGAGGAAGTCGCGGCCATCGTTCGAGAGATACCGATACTGAACTGTAGTGAGGATTATTGATGAGGAGATCCGGGAGTCACAATTACCCCGACAATAAATATTGCAAATGGTGCTTGAAGCCGCGCGCGACGGCTCGTTCGACGTCTCGGCCATCGCTCCGCTCGCGACAGCAGGTGCGTCACCCACTCACTAGCTCACGCGCTCTCGCTCAGCCCACTGTGTGTTGACACTCGAGTGTCCCACGTGCGCAGAGCAGCTGCGTCGCGACGGCAACGCCGCGTTCCAAGCCAAGGCGTTCGAACGCGCCATCGCGCTCTACAGCGACGCACTCGCGGCCAATGGCACCGACCGCCATGTGCGTGTGCATAATATCGAGCGCGACAGTGCCGCTTTTTGTTAAGTGGCGGGCTGTGGGTATTGCATGGTGGGTGCAGCTCCTCTTCAGTAATCGCTCAGCGACGCTGCACGCGCTCAACAAGTTTGAGCGAGCGCTCGAAGACGCAGAGCAGGCGATCGCACTGGCGCCAGCGTGGCCAAAGGTGCGTACACGTACCATGTTGACGTCATCACGACACCTACCAACGTCCATAGTCTCGACTGGTGGTAGGGGTACGTCCGGAAAGCGAGTGCGTGCGAAGCCCTCGACCGCTGGAGTGACGCAAGCGACGCGTACGCGACAGCAGCTGCGCTGGAAGAGGCGACCGACGCCTCTCAGGCCGCAAAGCTGGCACGGAAGGCAGCGCAGCTGCGCGCGCGACACGCACAGCGTCCAAGCCATACGACCACCAAGCGAGCAGCTGTCCAGCGTGGCTTCCTGGGAAGCACGAAACCCTCTGCACTGTACGACGAGAAAGCAGACGTAGTCAAGGGAGAAGAAGAGACAGAGACAACAGTAAAAGAACGGAGCTGGCGTCGTATGCTCCAGCGCCTCAAGCAGGGCTGTAGCCCCACTGGTGTGAACGCGAACGGCGAGCGTGTCGTGCTGGACGACGGCGTGTTCGCTCAGCTCTTGGACGCGCAGGCGTTCCAGACGCTCGTGTACCCGGGTCTCCCAGTCGAGCAGCTCGCACACGCGCCCCACAGTCTCCAAGCGCTGCTCGCGGACCCGTGGTACGAGCACGAGCTCCTCGCACTCATGCCCCGCGTCGAAGCAAAGGCCGAGCGCGTGCTTGCGAACGTCCAGCAGCGAGGAGCCGCACTGGGCGACGTCATGGACGCAGCGACCGAGCGCCAGCTGCGGCCTCAAGTGCTCCAAGAAGCGTTTGGCCGCGAAGTGCTCGCAATGGTGCACCGTGTGAACTACCAGAAGCACGCAGCGCTGGCGCAGGACGCGCGGACGCTCGCGGACCCGACAGCCGACGCGGCGTCCTGGGACCAGCTCCCAGCCGCTGTTATCGACGCACTGCTGCTCCAGTCGCAACAAGAGCGTCCAGATCGAGTCGCTGGTGTGGCAGTCTTGGACGCGTTCCTAGGCGACGAGTGGGCTGAGCTCGTGCTCGCAGACGCCCAGCGTATGGACCGCAACAACCAGCTGCTGGCTACGAGTGCACAGAGTGTTGGTCACTCGCCCTCGCTCTCGAGCGGCCGCATGCGGTTCCTGGACGAAGCCGAGTGCCAACGAGAGTACCCAGCACTGGCCGAGCTGCTCGAGAAGCTCCACGCGCTGCCGTTCGAACTGAACAAGAAACGCCCTGAGCACGTCCAGCTCTGTGCGCAGTTTGCGCACTCGACGTCGCTCTCGCACTTACGCGCACACGAATACCAGCCGCTGCGTCTCGACTGCGGCGTCGGCGACCGCGACAATGGCTTCAAGCTCACGTGCGTGTACTTTGTCAACAGCCTGTCGCCTGCAAGCACGGACGACGACGCGCCTGGGTGTTTGACGCTCCATGCGAGTCGCGCGTTCGACAGTGCGGTCGAGCGGATTGCGCCTGTCGCAGACCGACTCGTGCTCTTCAAGAGCCAGCACATGTACAATGAGATCACAGCGCTCGCGGAGGAACAGGAGCTCTTTTATGTGACGTTCTGGATCCACGGCCGAGAGCTCCGCTAGCGAAACAGGTATAAACCCATGGGTACACATTACATCGACATGGCTACATTTTAAACCGACATGGCTACAATTCAGGCTGACATGGCTACAGTTTAGGTCGACATGGCGACAGAACACCCAGTGCACTGAAAGCTCCTCCGTTTGCAGCACTAGCTGGGTTACGTCGCTACCTGCTCTCTCTCCACAAACTCTCCACAAACTCTCCACACTTGCTCTTCCGACACCTGGCACTCGCTCCGTCCGCTTGCCTCAAGCGCCTGACGGCCTCTGCACGAGCTTAAATACATCGTCCCCTCTCTCCCACCGTCCGCTCCAGCGCCACAGCACGTCGGGCTCAGACTGGGAGCGGGGGTGGAGACGACGGCGCAGTCGGCAGCTCGTCTAGCGTCATTAGCAGATTGGTCGGCGTCGACTTAAGCGTCGCTGGCTGCACTTGGGGGAGCGTGCGCTTAAGTGGCAAGTGGAGCTCCTGGAGGTCGCTCTCAATGTTGCGCATGAGCCGCACGGAGCGCTTGGAGCGCGGCCGCCCCATGTCCACGGTCGATCGGAGCTTCAGCACAGGCGACGGTGTACAGAGGTGGAACCGCGACGTGCGCCCGACGCTCCCACTCGTCCCAGAGCCATGGCCGCGGTGTCGCAGCTGCGCGACAGACGTGGCACTCGTGGTCGTGCTCGTGAGGAACCGGCTCTCGGGGCTCGCCATCAGCCGCACCATGCGCGCAGTCGGCTGCTTCTTTGACGGCGTCTGCAGCGGTGACGCCGGTACAGTAGGCGACGCAGACACCGGCAGCTGCGGCGATGCGGACGCTGCCTCGTCTCTACAGCGGGTGCCTGTGCCTGTGCCTGTGGTGGCGTGGAAGCGCCGCACTTGCTGGAGCAACGATGCAAAAGTCGACGGTTGCTGGCTCTCGTGCGGGTCAAAGTAGACGCCAGCAATGCCGCTGTCGTTGACAACGCGGATGTTGGCAGCGTCGTCGTCAAAGAGCAGCGTGTCGCAGTTGCGGACGAGCTCGGCGGGCTCGTGGGACGCTTCGAGTGCAGCAGAGATCACGAACGGGAGCTTACAGGTGCGGTCGAGGTGGCGGCCGCCGCTGGTTTGCCACAGCGAAGCGACGAAGAATTCTAGTGCGTCAGCGTGCGCGAGCTCCCAGGACGCGTCGTCGCCACGGACAATGAGGCGCTGAGCGACGGGTGCTGGGAACGCGAGTGCGAGGACTTGGCGGATCAGCGCCACTTGCGGCGAGAAAGTGACGACTGCGACGTGGACGCCGCAGTGCACGAGTCGCGGGACGAGCTGGAGGAAGAGCGGACGTACGTGTGGCAGCAGCTCTGCAGCAGAGCGCAACCAAGCGCCGCCTGTGTGCACACGTACGAGCGTCGCGTCAAAGTCGATGCACACGAGCTTCGTGCCCATGGCGCGGAGTAGCCGCGCGAGTTCGATCGCCACGCTCTCGGCGTCTTCGGCTCCGAGTTGTGGAGGTGAAGGAGGAGGAGGAGGAGCTGGTGATAGGTGGGGCGCCGAAGGAGCGCTCGAGAAAAGATGGGACGAGGAGGAGGAGGAAGGCGCGGCATTCTCCATCTTGAGGCGGCGGACGGCGGCGCGGGACGTGGTGGCGGAAGCGTGCGCACGTGCGCGGCACTCGCTCGCTCTCGTCGCTCGCTTGACCTCCTCGACCTGCTGGCAGTCCTCGTGGTGGGTTTTGTTTGTTTGGCGTGGTTGTGTTTTTTGTAATTTTCAAAACGCGTATGCGCGCGAAACAGGGAGAAATGGTTGCAGGAAGAGGGGGTTTCGTGCCGCAAACAGTGTGGAGGTTGCAGCATGAGAGGGACGAACCCATTTCAAAAAAATCGAGTGTGAAAGTCTGGCGTCAGATGGAACGATAGATGGATGGTCGAGTTTTGAGGTGCGGTTCCACTGGCCAAAATACAAGGCTTGAGGTGACGTCGAAGTTGGTGACGCTATGTTCGAAAATGTATTACGTATGTTTGGCTGCCAGCTCGTTCGCCAGCAAGGTGCCAGTGGCTCACGGCGCCAAGTTAGGACAAAAAATGCATCGAAAGTTACAGTGAAGTCCTTGAAGTTCACTGAACAACAGGGACCTCGACGACTTGGTATCGTGACTTCGTATGGTGCAAGTCCAAACTACAAAATCCATCGAAATACGTTCTGCACGCTTCGAAAATCCAAAGTGATGCCATAATTTAGATTGTTTACCACAACTGCCACACGCACACGCACACGCACACGCATTCTCTCTCTCTCACGTTCTCCTTCTCCTTCTCGGTTCCGCTCGACACAGCCAACGACTTGAGTTCACACACTCAGCGACCGCTCTCTCTATTTCTCCCTCGCTTCGTGCGGCTGGGAAAAGGTCGCTCGCGATCGGCCGAATCGCTGGCACAGGTGGGGAGGGCTTGAGGCTTGGGAGAACTTGGCGGACGGACGCTCGGGCGGCTTGCGCTCCGATAAATAAACTCGTGTATGGTACTCTCGCGCTCGCCTCGCACACCTTCCTCTTCCTCTCGTCTCCATTTCTTTCTCGTCTCTCTTTCACACTCGAGCGAGAAAGAGAACCAGACGAGGTGCCCACCATCCTCACGGCGCCGACCCGATCGAGAAGAAGCCCGTCGTCATATACCGCGCTGGGTCAGCGACGCTCGAGATCCGCAGAAAGTACGTCGGGCCGCTCTGCATGCCCCACGGCACCTTCGGGTACCAAAACGAGCCGGTGTTCGGTGTCGCCCGCGTGATCATAGTCGTAGCGCTTGATCCTTCTTCCAAGAGCTCAATCTGGACGCTCTCGACGTCGGCGTCCAGTGCCGCCCACTCGATCGTCACAGGCTGTCCACGGCACCAGATCGTCCGGGAAGCTGGGCTCAGCACGTCCACAAGCGGCGCCCCTTCCTCCTGGCGCGCACTCACGCTCTTTCCAGCCACAGTGTCGGTTTTCCCGTACATGCGCATGTGCAAGTGGTTCTTCGAACGTGCGTGGAGAAAGCCAGTGTTCGAGCCTGGGGGCGGCATCGTGAAGCTTGCGTAATCAGTAAAGTCGTGGCTGCGACGCCGCAGCTGCGCGCGGCCATCTGCTGTCATGGCGGAAAATGAGTTCCGGCGCTGGTCCAAGTCCTGTTGCGATGTCAACGAGCGCGTTTGCTTTGCGTCCGACTCGCTCGGCTCGTCGAGTGTTGGAAACGGCGCGATACGGCGGGTTTTCGTGCCCACTAAAAGCGGCGACGTGACTGCGTCCGTCGGCTCTTCTTCTCCCTGCTTCTCGAGTGCCGCGTCGTCGCTGGTTGAAAGTGCGCTGCTCGAGTGCGACGTCTCGACAGACGTGCTGCTTGAACGGGACGGCGACGACGGCGACGTCGGCACTGGCGACGTCACGCTCGACTCGTGCAGTCCGAGCCGCACGGTTTCAACTGACGTGCGCTGGAGCAGCGCAGTCGCAGTTTTCACAGTCGTCGTTGTAGTTGCAGTCGGCTCAGCTTCACGCATCACGGAGATGCCTGTGCACAGGAGAAACGGGCTCGTGAGTAGGTTGCCCGTTGTGACGGTGGCACGACGACGCTCGCGAGGGCGACGGCGACGGTGGCTTTGTTCTTTTCGGCTGTTGTTTGCGTGCGCGCGCTCACCTTGGGTCTCGGAGAGTTTACGGGCAGCAGCGCTAGAGACGTCGGACTTTGTGGCGATGCGGCAGAAGCAGCGCAGTAGAAGGCGCTTGGCAGCTTCGAGCGTCGCACGCAGCAGACGCAGCACAAACGTGGTGGCGAGGAGGACGAGGCGCGTTACTAGCGACACGCCGGCGTCCAGTGGAGCGGCGCTGCAGTGGGCGAGACGCTGGCTGTGACGGGGAAGCGGCGGCGGCGGCTCGTGCGCTCCGCAGGTCGCAATCGTGACTGAGCGAGCGAGAGCTGGCAGCAACAGTGGCAGCAGTGGCGGCAGCGACAGCTCGTTCGAGGCGGTCGCACGCCAGCAGCAGCCTGTGTGCGCGGGTTCGGTGAAGATTTCCAAATGGAGGAAAGAAGTTAGGGCTCGCTCACTCGCTCACTCGCTCCTGCACAACGCAAGAGCGAGCGAGCGCGTCCCGGCTGAGCGCACTGCGCATTTGTTCCTGCTGCTCCTGTTTGCAAGCGACGCGCGAGTTGGTCTGTCGTGGGTTGACAAGTTTGGAGGCGTTTTGTGGGCGTGTACCCGTGATTTTGGAACATTTGGACACCCCTTCCCGCCTCCCGCTGATTGGTTCGGTCTTTCCGCTACAAAACGCAAGATGTTGGCATCCCAGAGAACCTCCCACCACAGTCGTCAGACTGGTTCGCCCGACTCTTTTTGGGCTTTTTGTGGCGTTCACTGCGACGCTGCTCGTCTTTGTGGTGCGAGCGGCCAGATGTGCGTCTAGATCGGAGTCGGACTCAGAAAGCTGAGTCCGAATCGGAGGATAGGCGCCAATCTGACGCAGTCTGGCGGTCAGAGTGCCAGAACCGTCCCGTCTAAGCCCCCAACGCGTGCTATTGCGACACGAACCCTAATCCACTCGCATTTTGAATCGGTTTTAGAGTTGGTTTGTGGGCTGCTGCTGCTGCTTGTTGTGTTAGCACGACCAAGTCGACAGCGTCGTCAGTGCTGGCGCCAGCGGCCTGACGCCACCGCCCAGAGGAAAAATCGCTCTCACGCTTGTGTCGGTTGCGCTCTTCTCTTTTCGCTTCTCGCTTTGGCCACCACCCCCCCCCCACAATAAAGCAGGTGAAGGCTGCTGCCTTCACTGAGAGTGGTGTGCGTGCGCATGCGCGATTAGCTCGTTGATGAAGGCGGACATCATGCGTAAAAAGCGTCGTCGAGAGAGGACAGACCAGACAGGGCGACGACGACGGACACCCCTGTCGTTCGATCAACTTTCGTTGTCGCCTTGCTTCCCTTTCTTTCTTTCCTTCCTTCCTTCCTTGATGGTCCGGTCCGTCTTGCCAGTGACGCGACTCCGCTGTTCTCCTCGCTTCTGATGGAAGCGCACTGAATGCGGTGCTAAGGCTCATAGTTTTCCCCCTCGTTGTTTTAGAATGCCTCAAACATTCGTCGCGCCTTGATTGCTTTGCGTCGCAGGAGTGAGTGCCCATGGCGTACAGCGCGTGGCATAGATGATCTCTAGAACGGCGAAGGTGGTGACGGAGGTGGTGGGACGCTTTGCAAGACAAGGGATCGCTCCCTCGTTTTCATACGCGTAGAAGCAAGCCCACAAGCGGCAATGCAACTTTGCGTGTTGGCGGTTCCAGATGTGGTTTACGCATCGCCACAGCTCCAAGCTGCAACCCGCCCACTTGACAGCAGCAGCACGAAAATCGCACGTTGCGAATCGGCGTCGCACAGCACAGATCGGCGGTTCGTGGCGCCACTTCCTCCTCCTCCCGCATGTTGCGCTGCCGCGCCAGGCGAGGCGGCGTGATCGCCGGTTGAGCTTTCGCCCACAATCGTAGGGTGGTACACACACGTTTCTTATTCCATAGAACGTGTCGACTTATTGTACCTGCGACTTGATAATAAGTCTTCGTGTGCAAACGTCAGCTCCACGCCATCCTTCGCTCGTGTATTCGCTCCCTCTGTGCTCGCTTGCTCGCTCGCTGTGCGCACACACGAGGGAATGCGCGTTGCTCTGATGTGCTGGAGACAACGCATGCGTGCGTCACTTGCTCGTCTGGCGCAGTGACAGCAGTGAGCGAGGACGCCATCATCGAGCTTGCGATTACAGTACCTTGACTACTAGTAGTTACACGAACAGCAGCGACAGACAGACAGAAACAACTCAAGCGGCGTAAACGAAGAGCTTTGCTTCAAGCTCAGCTTTCCATGATGCCACGACCTGAACATCGCTCAGTCTGAGCCAGACACAAAATCTAAGATGGCAAGAAAAAATCCACGCCACTTTTCGGTGTCCGAATGCGTGTCGACTTTCGCCTCAATTGTCGATCTAGAATAAATATCAAAAGTCGACATCGAGTACTGTACTTTGTCCAAAACGTTATTCGATCTTGAACAGCCGCGTTTTAGGACCAATTGTATGGGATACAATCTCGCACAGATCCGCGACTCCACACACAGTCCGTCGCACGCCACTCTGCTGGTTCGATGTGAGTGGTCGTACCCATGTCGTCGTGCTGGATCAAAGCATGCGTGCGAGCATTACGTGTGTCCACTATGATGCCGCCCTGGCAGACAACAACAGCTAGCAGCACTGGCTGTCTAAGACACTTCTTGGAGATATTCTTTCTTGAGTGGGTTGACTGCGATGACGTGGCACTGCCGAACATTAGAGCTCTCCACTGCTGTGTCTGCCTCTTTGAGCCTCAACGACGGACGGCGCAGAGCAGACAGCGCCAGGCTTTCGAATCCGCACGCCATGCATGCGGCCACACAGACATGGGACAAGAAGTATTCCATGTTACCACGGATTCGCACTCGTATTGTACCTTTTGATTCGTACTTGTACTCGTACTGCACTTGAATGGACTTGTACTGCACTCCATGGTTCTCGTTTGTACTTTTAGAATGAATTTCGAAGCACAAACATCTTTGTGGTCTCCTCGAAGAAGTCGAAGCATCCGTCCTTCTCCTCTTCCTTGCCTTCTGCGATGCTGGCTTTGGCCAATTTCTCTACGTACGTACGCATCGAGAAAATGGAACATTTAGCGGTGCGAATTGACTGACTTTCCGTCACGAGGACAGCGACTGACTGCCTTGTAGAGCATGCAAGTGCAACTCGCCTGGGTCAGTCACGTGGGATTTGCGTGGGCTTTGTTGCTAGCCAATGTGCATGAGGCGCCAAAGCGAGTCCTCATTTGCAAGAGAGCGTTGCGCTCAGTTCTGTTTTGGTTTGGATCCGCAGATTTTCGCTGCTGGCGCTGCTGCTTCTGTGATGATTCGACAGACCAAGGTCAGCTCAGACACGAGGGTACAACGCGCGACGACATTGGCATCCACCACGAACGTGCGGACAGGGGGCATCGGAGGAACGAAAATGCTCTGCTCTGCCACATCCAGCTCTGGCGTCGGCTGAGTGAACATGTCACGCAGTCTCCACCCACACGCAAAAGAGCGTTTTCAAGCAAGAGAAGCCTCAAGGAGGCGAGCAAAATGAGAGTATTGTACCCTTCGCACGCCCAAGCACAACACAGCAAGAATCTCACTCTTGTCGTTCTCTTGATTTTTTTCTCTCACTTTCAATGAGCTTCGAGTCGAACGATATCTGCTCGCTCGAAGTCGCTCGCTTGTGCAGTACTGGTACAGGGAAGAAGACAGCAAGAGGTGTGCTTGCTTGATCCCCTTACCGTCGGTGTATGAGTGGCGAGCGCGCGAACACCGTAAATGGCATGTCTTCTGAGCAGCGCCGTGGTTGATGAAGTGAGCGACGACACAATAAATTCTTGGCTGAAGTGAGCAGCCATCACCTTTCGAGTCTGGGTCGCATTCATGCCATTTTGGCTTCATATCATCTACTATGTGCGTGGGGAGCGTTGACAATACAGGTACAAGTGAAGAGAGACCCCAGTGCAGGCTTATCGCCAACTCGAGGCAGTAAAGAAATGCTGGTGCAGTACAGTTGGTCAGCCAAGCAGTACTATACTCATACTTTTCGCGACTTACAATTTTTCATATTATTCACAAGAAAAATGTTCCGATTTGCCAAAGATGGAAGTATATAAGACTTTGTATGTCGAGAAAGACTGTGCCGCGGACAGTGCGATTAAAAAATTGCACGTCACAACCGCACAACAAGGAAATTCCTCTGCCATCCGCATTTTGAGTAAAAACATGGATGAATATGATCATTATTCCGACAAGCAGGATTTTGACAAGATCTTTGTATGTACAATTTTGGCCAATCGAAATATTTTATCTACCGATTGACCAATACTATACGTTGTATGGCATTGTAGGGATGTTTTTGAACCAATGGGTGAGATGGGGTTAGGTATTCTTCTTCCGACACGA